>JAJIYU010006206.1:0-21066 GCA_030144865.1 Tinospora cordifolia | reverse complement strand
CCTTAAATTTTATAATTAATTCTACTAAACCTTAATTTTCATTTAATTATCAAATTAAGGTCTTATTTGCTTAATTTTTCTATATCTCTAATATATTTTAGTTTTCATGTGTCAACCCACAATTTGCACCCAAAATTTCTTAAAATCTTTAAAATTAATTTATTCAACTTATTTTATTTATTTTAAATTTTTTGACAAAATTCTGGGGTATTACAGTACCCTACTATTGAGATCAACTTTCCCATAGAGCTACAATTGGGCTCTAATACCATATTTGGAAAACCTCGCCCTTAGGTCTAGACTCCCCAGAATGTAGATCATCGAGTTACCATCCCCTGACAATTGGATTGCTACCTTCTGTTCAAATTTTGTTGTCTCTCAAACAAAATGAAATAGAAAATTTTCAAAATAGTGAGCCCATATTTATCAATTTTTGGTTAATGATTCCATATGAAAAATACTCAAAATGATATTCGAGAAAATCTCAAACTCAACAAAATTTTCCACAAGTTTTATATTATCAAAATATGACAACAAAGTCCAACTATAAATACAACATTGAAATATAAAAATATAGTCCGATTACATTTCCATCACTAAACAAAATGAAGCACAATGGTTTTGTTCTGTAATTACATCAAAAGTGGAAAATATACAACATTCCAAAATAAAATTATGGACCCTTCCTTGTGAGTTTTCATTGCTAGAAAGTAATTACTATATATTAGACCTATGAAAACCTAAACAAGGATATGGAAATGGTTGGGTGAGCTCGAAAGCCCAGTGAGTCAATCCTACGCATCTCTAGCATTATACAAGATCAAACTCAAAACACACACACGCTTTCAAACATTAGGTGTTTCAAGCATTCAATTGTTCATTGTAACCTAAACCGAAAGAGTTGATTAGACTCTCAATGTTCCCTCGTGATCTAGGATGAAAAATAAGTGCATGCAATTTGGCCAGAAACAAGAAATTAGAGATATCAACATCCAAAGATAAGTAACATTTTGTAGCCAATTACTTATCCCCATGCACGTCCTCGCGCCTAGTACATGTGAATCATAGTCTAAGGAATAGTAATGTTATGTAGCCAATTACTAAGGTAACGCTCTGTAGCCAGTTACCAAATCCCGAAGACTAACCAAGTGTCAAGCAAAATCTAAGGAAAGGAATGCCTAGCAGCTAATTCTTTTTATTCCCAAGACTTCATAGTCCAAGGTAAGGAATCTTATGCAGCCAATTCCTTATTATTTCCAAGATGATGAATATGCCATAGACACTAAGGATCTGGAATATTTATGACGCTTTGCAGCCTATCGTACCGGTGTTTGAGATTCTTAATTAGCCATTAATTTTAATTAGTGAAGAAAATCATTCATCCATACTCATACCGTTCAATCAATATGTTAACAAAAATAGATTAAGGAAATATCGATGAATGGGAAATCTCAAAGGAAATCATGCATAATGACAAATCATCTGACAATCTCAACAATTTCAAACAACCAATTCAATTCAAACAATATCAACATATACATATCAACTCCTATAATAACACGCATCATGTTTCAAGCGTGAAGCTCACATAATACTAATGAGTGAGGATATCCCTCCGACCTGAGTGTTTTAGGATTCCTTTCAGCTTTATTATCAAAATAGATTGCCCTTAATATGCACTTGGCAGTCACTATGTGTCCAAAACTCGAGATTTTCACCTTAGTGTTTCATAAATCTCACCGCCTGTTTTCCATAATCAACACCATTTAAAAACCATTTGAATGATTCTATATTTCAATTTTTAAACAAAAATACTTTAATATTTCAGTTGGTTTCACCTTCCCTCATTCATCCTCACAATAGAAAAATTTGAATTTTCAAATTAAACAAGTAATAGTTGAAAGAGTAAATTAGTAAAGAAACTCAGATTCTTACCTTTAAATCTTCAGTTTTCAACTAAGCTTGCTTCAAAGTGTTTCTTCTAGCTTTTCAAAATTGTTTCTCCCTTGTTTGGAATGAATTGAAATTGAAAATGACGAGTTTAAGTTGATCATTCTATTTATATATCACGCACAAATTGCGGTCGGCAAGTGAGGACCTCGGTTGGTGGTCAATTTTTTTCAAAATTTCCAATTTTCTCAACTGTGGACCGTGATCAGCAATGTGACCTCACTGTTCTGAGTGGTTCTCACACATTTTCAATTTCTAGCCTATGCCCTAAAGTTTTATGCTTTTGATCCACTGTGTGACTCATGGCTACACCACCTTTCTACCTTGGGTATTTCCTCTAGAGCTAGGGTTCAATCTGGTTGACTTACAACATCTGTCTAGTCAATATACCACCTTTGGCATCTTTTTCGACTTCTAATCTATTTCTTACCCTAATTTTCTACCTTCTAATTTTCTTTTATAGAAAGTAAAGGTGTTCTTCAACTCAGACTACTCGTACTAGCTAGTGGGACAACCTCCAAATTAGGTAGCTTGATTGAAGTCTGCTTAGTAACTGTGCTTTTTAGGGCGGAATAATCCACCTCCCTTTCAATGTTTAGTTCTACTCGGGACAGGGCTTATCCACTATCAACTCAACTTGTAGTCCTTGCATCCAAATAAAACATCTCAAAAACATATATTTCCTTTTTGAAAACATCTTCTAAAATGTTTTTCGATTTCAAAAAGGAAGATATGGCATTCAAGATTCAATTCAATTCAAATTGAAACCCTAATTTGAGTTTCTAATTCTAGTCCAACAGCAACTAATTGATTTTCTAATTGTAGCCCAGTGCGTTTACTGATTGAGCTCTGATACCACCTTTGTAACAATCCAACCCCCTAGAAATAGGTTTAAGCTCAACCACAAGGTGGATTGGTTCCTATGTTACAAAGGTGGTATCAGAGCTCAGTCAAAGATATTGTCCCCACTTTAGACAAGCCTAGCATGCGGGGTTTTATTATTGGCGAGACTTGAACCCGAGCCCCCCAAAAGGCCTCGTTGATTGTAGATACCCACGAATGCACATATAACCCAGGCAACACTCTGTGGCCTGCCTGATGTGGGATTATTACAATCCACCTCCCTTGGAAGCAGTCTTGTCCGCATGACTCACACCTTTGTCACACACAATGTAACATCTAGAAAAATTTTTATGAAATTTGAATTTTTATTTAGGAAATTATACGAAATTGAAGGATGGAAATTTGGTAAGTCCTAGTTTACCCAAATAAGGAATAAAATTAATTTAATGGATTTTTGGAAGAAAACATATGAATATAATGTATAACATGATATTATCATTGCCAAAAACACAAGGATATGTACAATTTTTTATGAAAACAACATTAGATAGTCAATTGGGATTAAGATTTGGCAAAAATCTGAAAAATAAAACATGAAATTCAGCTGAAAATAAAAAAATAAACTTAAAATACATCCAATGGCTGCAAACTGTAGATCTAAATATGATTTCATGATCCGACGGGAGCAGGACGATTCGCACAAACGCTCGAGCGCACCGGATAACGAAGATCTAATGGACAGAGACGATCGAGGAAGATCAGACGACCACGATCAAAGCCGCAAAACCACTATCGTGAAGACGCACGGTATGACTCAGCTCTCGACCCTCCGATCAGATCTGTGTGCATGTCTCGGAAAAAATCCAAAGAACCAAATAAAAGCCAAATTATAAAATACAAAAAAAACGTGATAATCGCCAAAAAAATAGCCAAAAATACTGAAAAATCAAGATAAATACAAAAAAATGATTTTTAAATTCTGAAAAAATCCAAAAAATACTTATTTTCTCCTTAAAATTAGGGGATACGAAATTAGGTGTTTTACTCCAAAAAAAACTCCAAAGTTCATATTTTTTCCCTTTGGAAACCTATATAAACCCCCCAAGGCTCTCACTTCCCTCACTCCAAAAAATAAAAGTTGATATTTCCTCTTATTTTCTCTAAGCCTTCTTCTTGGTACCTCTTCCCACCTTTCTTTCCTCTTACTTGTGTGTGAGAAGTTTTTCTCTCGAGTTAGGGAATTAAGTTAGGATATCTTCATTGGCACTAGTACGTGGGGGAATTGCTGCCAAAATTTTTAAAGAAAGTGCCACAAGGTGGAAGTGATTTCTAGAACACCATTCTGTTCTTATTTAAATTTATAGCATACTCATTGTATGTGTGTTTTTCACTAAAATTAAAGATTTTCAATTTCAGTTTGGGAATTTTAGAAGTTTATTTTAGTTTTTCAGTTTTGATTCATGTTTAAGCAGTTATATCATTTATGCCATGTTAGTATCATGCTTAGGCTTTTAAATTAAAGTATGATGCATGTTTTATGAGTGTTTCATAAATTGATTGTGTATATTCTAAATTTTTGTTTGATTTCATATTCTGAAATTTATTTTATGAGATCAAGATATGAAAGTTAAGATAAGACGATCATGATAATAACCACGTACCATCATAGTGGTGAAGGCGATGCTATGGATGTTATTTTCATATGAGTTAGGTCATATAGTTTTCAAACCTAAGTACTTGAGGGTCGTGTACCATAGTACCTTGTGAGTCACCACATTTAACGGGTTGATGCCAACACGTGCCATGAATGGGTTGATGCTGAATGGGCTCCGTTTACTTAGTTAAGAGCATCAAGGGATTAAAGGCCCTTTTGGTCTAAGACTCGACTTGAACAAATTGTTGTTCGAAACGCCTAATGATTGCAAATGTTTGAATTATGATTGTGTTATGAGTTTGAATATGAAAGATGGTTGTTCGAAAAGGATCCACTGGGTTATGTGCTCACTCATTCATTTCTTATCTTTTTTAGGAACGTGAAACCTATAAAGTAGTTGAACATGGATAGTTCTTAGAAAGTTTCTACCTTATTATTTTTAGAATTTTTAAGGGCATGTTGCCCAAAGTTTAAATCTTTTCTACTGAAAAGTATTTTGAAGTTTTTCGCTGTAATAATTAGTTTTTTTTGAAAAGTTTAATACTTTCAATTTTTTCTATTATGAGTAAAATAGTTTGAGTTTCTTTATCTCTTTTAATTTTCCTTGATTTTATTAAAGTGAAAATTTCGTATTCTTGAATTTTTATACAAAGGCACGAGATATTGAAAAAGAGAAGAACAAGTGTATGTTACTTGTAAAGTAACACCGACCCGACTCGCAAGTTGGTTAAGTCCACTGTCAAGAAACTGGTGGTCATGTTGAATGCTTAAAGATACGGGGGTTGGGGTGTTACACATAAAGTGGCTCTGATACCATTTGTAACAATTTGGGCCCACTACAACACATCGTCCATGGCATTGGATCTCATTTCATGGGACCAAGGACGATATCATATGGCGGGCCCCGTCACTTCATTGTTGTTGGTATCAAAGCCACTCTGGGAGTACTAGAGGTGTGAGTCCTAAGGACAAAATTGCTCCAAGGGGGATGGATTGTAATATCCCACATCGGTCCAACACTAGAGCGATGTTTGGGCTAAATGAGTAATTGCGAGCCTTACAAGTGTCGAACGCTTTTGGGAGACTCAGATTTGAGTTTTGCTAAGAACAAAACCCTACACCTAGTTAGTGGTGGCTAAGGTGGGTACAATATCGATACGTAGTGGGGCCGAGTTGTTACAAATGGTATTAGAGCCGCTCTTTGTGTGATGGAGGTGTGAGTCTTGAGGACAAGACTACTTTCAAGGGGGATGGATTATAATAATCCCACATTGGGTTGGCGACGGAGTGTTGCCAAGGCTATAGGTGCATTCGTGGGTATCTACAATCGACGAGGCCTTTTTCAGGGGCTCAGGTTCAAGTTTCGCCAAGAACAAAACCCTGCACACTGGGTGTGTCTAAGGTGGGGACAATATCGTCAAGTTGTGAAATTGGGGTGTTACACTCAATGGCGAACATTCTGGCTTGGTTTTGCTCACGGCTTTGGTTATGCCACTGATTGGCGATCAACTACTGTTGCTTCCCCTGCGAATGATCTTTATGACCTCCTCCTTGTTGTGGTTATTGCTGAAGAGCTCAAGCCTGTGCATTAAGACAATCTCTAGCTTGATGACCCTTCTAGTTGAACACAAAACAAAACCCTTGCTTCCTTGGTTGTTTCCTTGACTCGTTCTTGGCCTACCCTTGTTTCGATGTGGTGTTTTCCCACCATTCTTTCATTTTTTCTGAGCCCTTTGATCATTCCCAAGCCTCTTATTCTTCCCCTTCAACCTTTGTTCCAGGTTGAATTCTTCTTTCAGAGTTAGGGCATTTTTTAAGACATCTTTATACATTTTTAGGCCCAAAGTCTTTACTATCTTTCGGATATCCATCTTGAGACCCCGTACAAAAGGATTGGCCATCATTTTCTCCTCCTTGATCAGATCCGAGGAAAATTTGGCAAGTTCAATAAAATTTCTTTCATACCCTGTTACAATCATCTCTCTCTAGTTTTGTCAGACAAAGTCTGACTATAGTTTGCTCAAGGTCCCTTCTGGAAAGAACTTTTCATAGAAGATTTCTGTGAAGTTCTCCCAGCTCAAATCATCAACATTCGTATTAGGGTCCATTCTCATCATATGCCACCAACTTCTAGCTGGTACTTTGAAGTGGTGTGTGGCTAGTGCCACCCATTTTGACCCAGTTACCTTCAGTACATTGAGAATTTCCTCCATCTCTTGGTACTAGTAGTCCATTGAGATGCAATCTATAGTACCATCAAATGAATGAGGGTGGAGCTTCTATAGCTCTATCAGCATCTTCCTCTATTTCTCATTCTCCAAACCCTCTAGAGCCCTCTAACATTTGGGATCTTTGGCCACTAGTGCTGGCTATGGGTTCAGGTACTTGACGCTGAGGTACTGCCTCAGGGAGTATCTGGAGTAAAACACTCATTAGTTGATCTATAACACTTCGAGCAAGTTCATTCATCGTTTTCTCCATTCGGGGCTCCATGCTAGCAAATATTTCTTGATCCTTGTACTCTGTCTTGTCAGAAGTGGTGGATCGAGTAACGTACCTTCTTATTCCAACCATTGTCTACAAAGTGAGTAGGTTGTTAGTATTTGTCTCGTCAAACGTTAAAATACTATCATAACTCTAGATTCATGTCTCTAGGTTCTCGATTTGTTTAGTGATCAAATAATTTATGCTTTTAGGTTCTTGTTTGTTTTTGGGTATAGGATTTGGTTTCATACAATATACATATAAACTAATCAAACATGTTTTTCAAGCAATCAAACAACCAGGCAATTTCACGTTAGCATAGCGAAGTTTTAGGCTTCCATCTAAGCTTTCAGGTCAAGTGTTCCATACCACTCTACCTATTCCACGTAAACTTTCACTTAGAAAATTGCCACACCCAAACATTTTTGCAAATATCTCAATAACGAAGGTTTCTCTAGCACACTATACCTAACCGTCCCATACCAGCCAAGCATAGAGAAACAAGTTCTTTCAAAGTTACCGATCATTCTCCAAACATGGTCCGTTATTCTTTGAGTCCATGTTTCCTCCATGACCTTGAATTCCTATGCATCCCACACCACATAGAAACCAAAGTCATAGAATGTTTGCAATCTCGTGTCCCAACCAAACAAGATTAAGTTCTCACACATTTTCAATTTCTAGCCTATGTCTCAAAGTTTTATACTTTTGATCCACTGGTTCATCCATGTTTCTACCTCAGGTCATTCCCCTAGACCCAGGGTTTCAATTTGGCTGACTCACAACCTTCTGTCTAGTCAAGACACCATTTTTGGCATCTTTTTTTGACTTCTACTTAGTTTCTTACCCTAATTTTTTACCTTCTAATTTTCTTTTATAGAAAGTAAAGGTGTTCTTCAACTCAAACTACACGGACAAGCTGGTTGGATAATCTCTAGATTGGGCGATGAAACCGAAGTCTGCTTAACAACCGCGCTTTCTAGGCTAGGATAACCCACTTCCCTTTCAATGTTTAACTTTACTTGCGACACAGCTTACACACTATCAACTCACCTTACAGTCTTTGTACCCAAACAAAACATTTCAAAACACATCTTTCTTTTTTGAAAACAGTTTCCAAAATAGTTTTCAATTTCAAAATAGAATGTAGGGCATTCTAATATTCCATTCAATTCAAAGTGAAACCATAGTTAGAGTTTCTAATTCTAGTCAAATAGCCATTGATTGACTTTCTAATTCTAACCTAAGGCACCTAAAGCATAGGCTCTGATACCACCCTTGGTATCCGAGAAAACTTTCTAATTTTGGCTGACAACTACTGCCTAGGCTCTAATACCACCTTTGTAACACCCCAAACCCTAGAAATAGGTTTAAGCTTGACAACAAGGAATGTTGGGTCCAATGTTACATTTACAAGTACACAACTTGCACCACTTTCTATTATCTCAAGTCCTATCATTTTTCAATGAGCACACAACCCAATTATGTAACTTCAAATTTAATAACACTATTACGATAAAGATAAAAGAAATATGCACTCTTTATTTTCTTAATAAAATAAAAGAGCACATACTTTAAACTCTTGTTTACTCAAAGAAGTAAAAGATTGCAAGCTTTACTTCAAATAACTAGAACTAGAAAAAGAGTACATAACCCTTAAAAATTGAAACAAAATTTAACAGAGGTCAAACAAATCTAAAGGGGGCAACATGCCCTTACACTAAAAAAAGAAAGTTCCAAAAATAGAAACTTTCTAAATATAGCTACTATTAGATTTCCATTACCATCATGTTCAATTTTCTGAAAATGTTAAAAAGAGAGGGGTGAGCACATAGCATAGTGGATCATCCATTAAACAACTAGCTTATTATTTCAAATTTCTAACACATCCAAATTCACACACTTTCAAACATTAAGTGATTCATACATCGAATTAGTTCAAGTTGACGTTATGACTGAAAGGGGTTCTATTCCCTTGATGTTATTAATTTAGATACCTCTCTTTAGGGTGGAAAGCCATTTCTTTGTTGCTTTCTATTGGATGCCACATATTAAGTATCCCTTAGTTACACTTTGCAACCACACACTCCAAACATGTGTTAAGAACACCCATAGCACCCATACGGTTCACTATGAGAGTACGTGGTTCTCATCTTCACTATCTCATGTTTAAAATCACATAATCATGAAAAGAAATTTAGAATATAAATCTCAAAATTTTAAACAACCAAGAAAGCATGAAAACAACATATGGCATGCTTAAAACTTTAAAGTAAATCCTAAACATAGATTCTAATCATGGCAGGCTCTCATGAGTGATTAGAACATAAAAACATGTTGAACTGAAAATAAAACATGATTAAACATGTTGATAACTAATATTAAACATGCTGAAATCTAAACTAAACATGCATGAACATGCTAGAAATTTAAAAAAGTGTTCTAGAAATCCCCTCCACCTTATGATGAATTCTCCCAAAATTGAGCAAAGGTTCCCAACATCTAAGCATTTCCAAACACGAACAAAAATCACTCAAATCAACTAATTATAATACTAAAATTGAAGCTTCTCACTTATGAGTATAAAAGAAAAGAGAAGTGAGAAGAGATGCCAAGAAGAAGGCTTTAGAGAGAAAAAGAGGAAATCTCAACTCTTGTTCTTAGGATGAGCAGAATGAGAGCCTAGAGGGGGTTTATATAGATTTTTAGTGAGCATAAGGGGATGTTTTGGGTAATCTTGGGCAGCTAGGGTAGGTCACAAAGTTTGGGCAAGTTTCCAAACATATAAGGGGATGGCTTGGCAAGTGTGCTCATGGTTGCAAGTGGGGCCACTATGGTTTTCCAAATTCAAGAGATATGAGCACATTTACTTCCCTAATCATGTGTGAACACAAAGGAGGATCAAATTAGGTCTAAACTAGCTTGGACGTCCAAATATGATCATATCTTGCTCTCATAGCAACTTTCCTAGTCATTCATCTTGCTTGGACGTCACACTTAAGCGTGTAGGAAATACTCCCATTTTGGCGTCCTAGGGTGTATGTGTGTCTTGGGCTAATTATTTGATTTATTTCTAAGGTCAAGGTGTGGGCATTAGGAATCAAATCAGATTAGTTTATGTGTGAGGAAGCATTCCTTTGGTTTGAGATTCCCTCAAGACACCATATTTAGAGGTTCCTTCTTTCTCTACTATGGTGCCATGTATGAGAGGGAATGTTTCTATTTTTTATTTTTCTCTTCTTTGCTCCTCTTAGCTCATGGGACGGCCAGGGTTTGGCATACATTAGATATTAAACACTTCTAATTTTATTGCTTACATGTGTGCATACACACATACACACACACATGGCCAATTTTAGCACACATGGGCATGCTGCACATAATCACAACATGGTGTATAAAATCACTCTTCATGCATTTTCCAATTTCCTATGGGACTTTGGGTAGGGTGAGGGTATACATGATCATAGTGTCCCACCTGTGTGACTTGCACATGCTAAGGGTGGCCATGCCTTCATGGGTTCACAAAAATAAAATAAAAATTAATATCTCCTTATTTACAAGGAATTATGATTTATAACCTATAATTTTGGAATCGTATGAACTTAATGCACATTTTGAGGTATATTTTGGCACTACATGATTTTTCCTCTCAAACTTCCCTTATTTAGAACCTACCAAAATCACTAGGCAAATGAAAATCCTAATCTTGGCCAATCATCCTAATTTTCAGATATGTTGTTCAACTAGTCGGTTCAAGTCATTTTGCTTCATTTCAAGTTGTTTTGGATCCCTAAGGGTCACTAAGTAAAACTTTTAGAACCTGCCAAATTTAGACCTAAAATGAATTTGGTTTCATTTTGCACCAAAATTTCAATGGGTAAATGATAAATTTTATTTAATTGAATATAGAGAATTTAGGATATTACAAGAAAATACCAGTATGGCAGTCTGTGCCCATGCCAAAGGTTCCAGTTTGTCAGAGTGCGTAGGAAGAAATTGAGGACAAAGAACAAAGGGCAATGTTAATTGAGTTACAAAAACTTTGCCTGTCCCAATTTGATGTAACATCTGACAGCATGGCTGCAGATCACTAGTACCAAGAGCTACATGAACACCTCGAGGTGCTAGGGGCTAGATGACCTTGCAGAGTTACGCTGGCCACAAATCAGTTTAAGGGACTAGCCAAGAGTTGGTGGTAGATGCTGAAAGCAAATCGAAACACTGACATATGACATATGAACTAGGAAGAATTCAGAGAGCTATTTTACGAGAAACTCTTTCTAGAAGCTACACTAGTGCAGATTCATCAGATTGACTCAGAGAGATTTGATAGTATCTAAATATGATGTCAAGTTCACTACATTGGCCAAGTTTGCTCCTAAACTGATCAGGGGCAAAAAGATGAAGGATCGCAGATTTGCAGAAGGCCTAAAGATTGAGATTCGCAAGGTAGTGAACACAATGGGTCTGAGAACTTATAGAGAAGTAGTGGAGAAAGCACTATTGATGGAACGAGATATCAACTTCAAGCAGAAGTTGAGAAACAAGGGCAAGAGACCTAGCAATGGCAAGGAGTTACAGGGAACCAGAAGAATCAAAACATAAACTAGCCTCAGAGGTAGTAGATCGAAGGTAAAATTGATAAACAATAGGCTCAGAGAGAAGGAACATGTTATAATTGTGAGCAAAAGGGACATATGGCCCAAAACTGTCAGAATAGGGACAACAAAGACAAATCCAAGGGAAAAATATTGGTCAGGGCAAGAACCAAGGTGGTGTGGACAACAATAACCACCACAGAGGTAGCCCCAACAACAATAGCAGCAACAGGTCAGATAAAATTAGGCCCAAGTATTTACCATTGAGGATGGACAGGTAGAACCAGCTCTGGCTATCAAAGGTATTTTTCTAGTGTTTAATGTTGTTATTAAGATCTTGTTTGAGTCGAGTAACACTAAGTCATTTGTGTCAGAAGAACTAGTTAGAAGATTACAACTAGTGACATCCACTCTCATGAGAACTATAGTGACTGCCCGAAAAACTTGTATTTGGGAATTGACATTTGGAGATAAACTAATAACTGCCAACCTTAGCGTGTTACCTTTCCATCGTTATCATGTGATATTGGGCATGGACTAGTTAACCCAATGCTAAGCTTAGATTGATTGTCCAAGATGGAAAATCACATTGACTCTACCATATGGTAAACTAGTAAAGGTCAAGGGAGATATGCAAAGATTACCCCAAAGCCCTCTGACCGCTATGTTGCATTGCATAAGGCAGAGTGAGGAGTTTACTCAAGTCTTGGATGATGATATTAGGGAGCCGAAAGATGTTTAGGAGATACCTGTGGTGTAGGTGTACCTAGATGTGTTCCTAGATGATTTACTTGGACTACCACCACACAGACAGTTAGAGTTCAATATTGAACAACATCCAAGCACGAATCCTATATCCATTCCTTCCTATAGAATGGTGCTAATGGAGTTGATTGAAGTCAAGACACAACTGGATAAACTTCGTGAAAAGGGATTCATTAGACCTAGTGAATCACCATGGGGAGCTCTTGTACTATTTGTGAAGAAAAAAGATGGCTTGATAAGGTTATGTGTTGACTACAAAAAGATCAAGCAGGTAACCATAAAGAACAAGTATCCTTTTCCTATAATAGAAGACTTGTGTGATTAGTTGAGGGGAACCACTCATTTTTCCAAGATTGATTTGAGGTCAGGTTATCACCAGTTAAGGATCAAGAAGGCAGACATTCACAAGACAACCTTTAGGACTCGATATGGACATTTCAAGTTCACAGTAATGTCATTCAGTTTGACCAATGCACCAGCTACATTCATGGACCTAATGAGTAAAGCCTTCAGACAGTGTCAAGACTAGTTTGTCATAGTATTCATGGATGATATCTTAATCTATAATACCCTAAATTCTCTATACTCAATTAAATGAAATTTATTTTTTATTTAGTGTAATTTGGGTGCAAAATGAAATTAGTCTCATTTCAAAGTTAAATCTGGCAGGTTCCAAAACTCTCATTTAATTCCCCTTAGGGACTCAAAACAACATGAAATGAAGTAGAGAGACATGAACCAACTAAGGAGATAACATATCCAAAAACTAGAATAATTGGTTGAGGTTAGGGTTTTCATTTACCAAAAAAAGCTCTTCAGGGGTCCAAATTATAAAGAATTGTCATTCAAGGTACTTCAGGGATCGAAATGACCCAAAACGAAATAGAATGACATGAACTAACAAAATAAATGATATATCCAAAAATTAGAACAATTGGTCTAGATTTAGATTTTCATTTCCTTAGTGACCTTAGTGGGTCTTAAATAAGGAAAAATTTTGAGGGAAAATTACTTTGGGCCAAACCATGTCTTAAAATGTGCATTAGGATCATGTGATTTCAAAACTATGAGTTATAAATCATAATTTCTTGTAAATAAAAAATATTAATTTTTATTTAATTTTTGTGAACCCATTAAGTCATAGCCACCCCAAATATGTGTAAGTCATATGGATAGAACGTCATAATCATGTACACCCTACCCTACCCAAAGCTCCATGGGATGTGTCCATCATTTGAATTCATGAAAAAGTGATCCCATATGCCATACAATTGATCATGTATGCCCACACCTACCCAAAGAATGAGACATCCCATAGGAATTGAAAAATCTAAGAAAAGTGATTCCATGTACACCATATTTGATCATGTATACCATGCCCCATTTGTGCTAAACCGGCCATGTGTGTGTGTGTGAGCACACATGTGAGCAATCAAATTAGAAGTGTCTGACAACTTATTTGAGCCAAAACTAGTTGTTCCCTTGCTGTCACGCAAATCAAAAATAGAAACTCCCATGGCGCCAATTAAGAGCATCCAAAGTGACCAAATTGACCCTTTGCTTGGAGTACACACTACACAAGAGCTTAGATTAGAAACTGTAGAATCTCATTTGGTATCCCTAATGTTTTGATATAGTGTTCACCATTTAGCCATGGCTTGACATCCAAAAGAAAGAATAGAAAGTATGTCATTGTGTGATGAGCAAGCAAGAAAACAAGTAAGAAATAGGATTATGATCTTATCCACTAAGGGACGTCCCAACTGAGATTAATATCATTCTAAATCTGAAAATATTCTCTAATATTTATTAAAAAATAATATAGAGAATCAAATATTTGCTCATGGGAATTTGGCAAGCTTTAGTGGGCCCACAAGCTCACTTGCCTTTCTCACCCAAACCGTCCCCTTATGAGTTTGGAAACATGCCCAAATGTGTGAGCTGCCCTAACTGCCCTAGATGGCTCCCTTGTTCTCATGAACATCTATATAAACCCCCTCTTGCTCACTTTTATCTTATTCCAAAGCAAAGAGTTGACACTTCCCTCTTTGTTTGTTCTTGCCCTCTTTTTGGCACCTCTACTCACTTCTCTTTTCTCCCTTGTGTGAGAAGTTCTAATTTTAGTCTTATAGTGAGTTATTTTGAGTGATTTTGTTGGCGTTTGGAATTGCTTGAACATTGGAAACTCTTGCTGAAATTTTTAGGAGAAAACATCATAAGGTGGAGGGGATTTCTAGAACTCCTATTTGACTACTTCAAGCCTTGAGTGCATTCGTGTTTTTATTTTTTTATCATGTTATTTTATAAGTTTTAGTAGGTTTAAATTTCAATTTGAAGCATGTTTGATCATGTTTTAATTTCAGTTAGCATGTTTTTATATTTTTAATTCATACACAATAGCATAACATGCTTAGAATCCATTTTTAGGCTTATTTTTGAGTTTTCTAGCATGATATTTGTGTTTCCCATGTTCTCTTGATTATTTAAATTCTTATATTAATTACTATGATCTTGTTTCATATTTATCTGAATTTAAATATGAGAAAGTGAACATAAGAACCACGTATCATCATAGTAGTCTAAGTGATGCTATGAGTGTTCTTTACATATACTTAGTGTATATGAGTAACATCACTAAGTGTGGAAGTGTTTTGAAATACTTGGAATGGGACGTGTGATCCTTATCTCCAATGGAATGTGACAAGATGAATTGTCATTCTATCCTAGAATAGGAGTATTTTAATAAAAAACATCAAGGGATTAAAAAACCCCTTTTGGTCAAATATACAACATTAACAAGATATTGTTTGAAACACTTTATGCTTGTAAGTGATTGAAATTGGATGTACTTTTAATTTGAATTAGTAACTTAGTTGTTTAATGAATGATCCACTTGGCTATGTGCTCAATCATTCCTTCTATTTTTTTAGGAAATTGAATTACGTGAAGACTATGAATTTTTGAAAGTCTACTTTTAAAAAGTTCATATTTAAGGGCATATGTCCTAAATTTTGAATAAAGACTTTCGCTGAATTTTACTTTAAATTTTAGAGCTATGTACTCTTTCTTTTGATTATATGAATTCAATAACGTATTTCTTTATTTTGAATAAATAAAGAGTTTGAAGTTTTCTTTTATTCACTTGTATTATCTTGTTGAATATTAAACTCAATGGAACTGTACTTACAAGTATTTCACTAAGTGTTAGAATAAAGGAATTCAGATGGAACTTGTGTATTTGTAAATGTAACATAGGATCCAACTCGCCTTGTAGTTAAGCTTAAACCTGTCTTTTGGGGGTCAGGGTGTTACATAATCTACTCCAAATCAGAAGCTAAACATGTAGAGCATTTGAAAAATGTACTGGGCACATTGAGGAGAAACGAATGGTTTTCTAAGTTTACCAAGTATGAGTTTTGGATGAAGACAATCAAGTTTCTTGGCCACATAGTTTCGGTCGAGGGGATATCAATTGATCTAGATAAAGTGGAGTCAGTGACTAATTGGAAGCAGCCAAAGACGGTAACCAAAATAAGAAGCTTCTTGGGTTTGGCAGGATACTACCGAAGATTTATCTAAGACTTCTCCAAGTTAGTTGGGCCTAAAACTAAGCTGACTAGAAAAGGAAATAAGTTCATTTGGGATGAGAAATGCAAGGAATCTTTTCAAGAGTTGAAGAAGAGATTGACTTCAGCTCCAATCTTTGTTACCCCTACTCATGGCGTGAGATACGTTCTGTATACATATGCATCATAGAACGACTTGAACAATGTATTGATGCAAGATGGGAAAGTCATTGCCTACACCTCTTGACAGGTAAAACTCCAAGAGTAAAACTATCCTACGCATGATCTGGAACTAGCTGCTATCGTGTTTGCCTTAAAGATCTAGAGGCACTACCTCTATGGAAAGAGATTCGACCTATTTTTAGATCACAAGAGTCTGAAGTATATCTATACTCAGAAAGAACTTAACCTGAGACAATGAAGATGGATGGAGTTTCTAAAGGATTATGACTTCCAACTCCACTACCATCTAGGAAAGGCTTGTGTCACAGTCGATGCCCTTACTAGAAAGTTTGATAAGAAGAATGAAGAAAAATGACAAATGTATCAGCTAATCTATGATTACAATTTGAGTGTAACTTCAAACAAAAAGCAGGCATACCTATGTGCATCGGTTTACCAACTAGACTTGTTACGACAGATTAGAGATGAGCAGAAACATGACAAATGGATTGTGGATCTGACAAAAGGTGTCAAGCAAGGAAAACATACCGATTTTCAGATTAATGTTAAAGGTACATTGAAACTTGGAGATAGAGTCTGTGTGTCAAAAAGTGGACAGAGCAGAAGAACCATACTGGATGAAGAACATCAGATTAAGTACATGATGCATCTAAGAGGTGATAAGATGTACCAAAACCTCAAGAAAACTTGCTGGTGGAGAGGCATGAAGAGGGACATCGCCAAGTATGTCTCTAAATGTATAAAACCCCGAACCCCCTGAGTTCTTATTTGGACTTAACCTCATGGCAAGTCTAGGCCGATATTACTTTACAAGTCACCCACTCTTGACTTTCTAATTCTTTTATCCCAAGTGTTATTGAATATTTAGAGTACTTAACTAACTTGGATTCAAATAATTAATTCAACAAGACAAAACAATTAGAGATTAAAGAAATCTTTAACATTTTTTATTATTTGATTAAAACAAAGAATACATAACTGAAATAAAACTATTATAATGGAATATCAAATTTTGGGCAACATTCCCTTACAATTAAATAGAAATATTCTAAGTAGAGATATTCTACGTCTTGATCATGCATCATTAGTTAATCAAATTCCCTGAAATATTTAAAGTAGGAAAGGTGAGCACCAAGCCCAATGGATCATTCTAAAACTTTTTAGAAAGTTTCTATTTTTATTTTTAATGTAAGGGCATGTTGCCCAAGTTTTGAATAAGTTAGACTTCCGCTAAAATAGTTTCTATTTTAGAGTTGTGTACTCTCTTTCTTTTAATAGTTTAAATTCAAGTTATGCACTTATCTCATTTAATTCAAAAACGAAGAACAAGTTCTTTATCTCTTTGTGTTGTCTTATTGAATTAAATTAAATAAATTGGGTTGTGTACTCATAATGTTCAATAAGAATTGGGATAAAGGACTTAAAAAGGCAAGTTGTACACTTGTAACATAACACTAGCCTGGTCTGCCTTATAAATAAATCTAATTGAAAGTCTCAAGGGTTGGGGTGTTACAAGGCATCTCTGTAAACCCTGAAAAGGTGAAAGTTGTCATGGACTAGAAGCAACCAAAGACAGTTACGAAGATCAAAAGTTTACCAAAGGTTCATCTCAGATCTCTCCAAGGTGGCCGAATCAATGACCAAACTGATCAGGAAGGGAGTAAAGTTCAGTTGAGATGAGAAGTGTGAACAACCATTCCAAGAACTGAAGAGAAGATTGACTATAGCCCCCATCTTAGTCACTCCAACACAAAGCATTGAGTATGTTCTGTATACGGACTCTCGCAGAATGGATTTGATGTATCTTGATGCAAGAAGGAACAGTTGTTGCATATGCCTCAAGACAACTTAAGATCCATGAGCAAAATCACCCAACCCATAACTTAGAGTTGGCTATCACTGTAGTTTCCCTAAAGATTTGGAGACATTACCTCTATGTCGAGAAGTTTGATCTTTTTTCATATCACAAGAGTTTAAAATACATCTAAACCTAGAAGGAGTTAAACCTCAAGCAGCAGAGATGGATGGAGTTCCTTAAGGACTATGATTTCCAAGTACACTACCATCCAAGAAAGGTCAATGTTGTGGTTGATGCTTTGAGTAAAAAATTCAACAACCAAGAAGAAGAAAAGGGTCAGATGTATCACTTACTTAAGGATTATAACTTGGGTGTGGCTTCAGACAAGAAGCAAGTTTATCTTTATAACATGACTTGCCAATTGGATCTTTTACACCAATCAAGGATGAACAAAAACAAGATAAGCGGCTCACAAGTCCGATAGAAGGAATTGAACAGGGTAAACATACTGACTTCAAGTTAGATGCTAAAAATGCCTTAAGGCTTGGAGATATAATTTGTGTGCCTCAGAATGGATAGAGTAAACAAACTATACTAGATGAAGCCCATCAAACGAAGTACACGATGCATCCAGGCAGTGACAAAATGTATCAAAACCTCAAAAAGACCTATTGGTTGGCTATGTCTCTAAATGCCTAACCTGTCAGCCAGTGAAGGTAGAACACAGAAAATCCTTTGGAATTTTACAACCACTCTCAGTCCCTAAATAAAAGTTGGATAACATTGCCATAGACTTTGATAGCAAATTACCTCAAAACCAAAAAGGAGAAGATATTATATAAGTAATTGTGGATCGTCTCACTAAGGTGACACATTTCTTGCCTATTAGATCCACAGACCAAGTCAGTAAGCTAGAAAAATTCTATGTAAAGGAGATAATACGACTTCATAGTATGCTTAAGACCATAGTGTCAGATAGAGACTCTCGATTCACATCATAATTCTAGCAGAATCTACAGAAGGAATTGGGTACTAAACTCATCATGAGCACCGCTTTCTATCCACAAACTGATGGTCAGTCTGAGAGAGTTATTCAGACACTAAAAAATATGTTGAGGTCTTGCGTCCTCAACTTCAAGGAAAATTTGAGTAAGTACCTACACTTGGCGAAGTTTTCCTACAATAACAATTATTAGGCAAGTACAAAAATGGCTCTATATGAAGCACTCTATGGCAGGCCATGCAGATTAACAACCTATTGGGCTAAACTTGAGGATCACATGCTTATTGGGCCAAATCTAGTAGAGGAGAAGAACAATCAAGTAAAACAGAGACATAAGAGATTGGCCATAACACAGAGTAGAAAAAAGAGATATGCCAATAAAAGGAGAACGCCCTAAGGAGGTGATAAAGTGTTCTTAAGAATAAGTTTTAGAAAGGAATCAAGCGGTTTGGATATAAAGGAAAGTTGTCACCCAAATTCATTAACCCATTTCAAGTACTTAGAAGAATCAGAGAATGCACATATGAGTTAAATCTACCAAACAAAATGTCTTCTATCCACAACGTGTTCCATGTGTCGATGTTGAGGATGTATGAACCTGATCCTTCTCACATAATCCATTGGGAGGAGGTGGACATCTAATACGATGTCACATATGAAGAAGTGGCAGTTAGGATCCTCAACTGTAAAGTACAAAGCATGAGAACAAAGACATTCCCTTAGTCAAAGTTTTTTGGAGGCATCATGGAATGGAAGAAACAATCTAAGAGCTAGAAAGCCAGATGAAAACAAAGTACCCAGACCTCTTTGTCAAAAAAGCATGACTAGACAGTATTGGAACAAGTACAAATTTCAATGATGAAGTTTATTTTAAGGGAGGTTGCTTATAATATTCCAAAATTTTTTTGGATAATTAAAATTAAAAAATAAAATAAAATAATTTAAATAAAATAAAATAGAGAATTAGAAAGATTTCTAAAATGAAATCAACTCAAAACAATGTATTTGCAACTTCTAAAATAATAACTTACTAACATATGTGCTTGGGAAATAAGTAAAATAAAGAATTAGAAAGGTTTTCAAATTGAAATCAACTCAAAAGAGTGTATTACCAACTTCCAAAATAATTACTAACTAATGTGTGTGCTTGAGAAACAAGCAAAATAGAGAATTAAAAATGTTTCTAAAATGAAATCAACCTAAAATAATGTATTAGCAACTTCTAAAACTTTTACTTACTAATTCTTATATATATGAAACAAATAAAATAGAAAGGGGAAGAGTTTCATAAAGGTTTCTATAATGAAGGCACTCCAAACTTGTAAATTCATACCCATTAGAACTCTATATAAACCCAAGCATGAGCACCATTTTCTTCATCCTAGCAAGAACTAGACAAGTCCATTCTTGCTCTCTCTACCTCCTTCTTAGCATCTCTTTTTTTTTTTTTTTAGCTATTCTAAACCACAATTAGAGTAACAGGAAGGTGGAGGAACGAGATTCTACACAAATTTTGTACTAGAACTAGTGTTGAGGGTTCAACAAAGAGCTTAGATCAAAAAGAGTAAAGTAATTTGAGGTACAAGTGAATTCTGAATTTCACTTTATTATTTTGATTTTAGTAAGATGTTCACATATAATTATACTTGAATATGCATGTTCTATGTTGAAATAATCATACATGTCATGCCTAGTTGTCACATGCTTAGGTTTGCATGAATAAAGATGTATGTTATGTGATTATATGATCCATGTTATGTTGTTACCATGCTCACATCTTAAATTCCTAAATCATGTTAGTTTATATTCATGAATGCTATGTTTTACACTTAACAGAAAGATCAATTAAGATTATAACCATGTACCGGCGCAGTGTCTCAAAGGTGATTACTATGGGTGTTCTTAAGATTGGAATGATGGGGTTTGTCCCCAATTCACACGGGTAAGACCCAAAGTCTCGGATAATGGTTTAGATCCTAGATCCATTGAAAACTAGCATAAAGAATGTCTTTTCCTCCTTTGATATGAATTTTGATAAGAACACCAACGTTAACCCATTTTGGTCTTAATTACAACTGTTATACAAGTATTTGTTTGAATCATACAATGTGTTAGCGGACTCGCAAGTATACGAGATCGCTTGTAGTAATATCCGGAAAGTCCGGGTATCGTCCTCAGGGAATACTAATGGTGGTTGAATTTTCTTTAACACCAAAGTT
>JAJIYU010006205.1:0-21023 GCA_030144865.1 Tinospora cordifolia | reverse complement strand
TATATAATTAACACGTACCTATACACGTATTCTGTACACATACGTATATTCATACTCATTTATTTCTATTTAAATTAATTTACGTGTCTAATTAAAATACAGAGTGTTACATATATATATATATATATATATATATATATATGCAACAATTAATTTATTTCATTCTTTTTTTTTCCTACTAAGCTCCCACTATGAATATTAATTATTATCAATATTAATATAATATTATTTATTTTTCATTTAATACACTCATTAATTAATACAATTGTTGTAAAATCATGTATTTTCATTCATAATTCATTAATTCATACATGAAAATACATGTCGAACCCGTCGACTCAATGTCCAAAAATACAGATCATTACAGTCTCTCCTCCTTAAAACAAATTTTGTCCTAGAAATTTACTAAGATAATAAAAAGATTAAGAAACTATTTTCATAATCTTAGAGAAGTGACTCGTCGTGTAGTCCTCTCGCTCCCATGTATCCTACTTGGCACCATGAAACTACCAACGTACACGTACCACCCGTATCTCCTTGTTGCATAGTTTCTTTATGGCTCGATCAATGATAGCTATCAGAGCCTCATCGTATTTATAATCCTCTCATAACTCAACATGTATCCAGTCAATCACTTGCGAGGGATTGGGGTAGTACTTCCTCAACATTGACACATGAAATACGTTGTGTACTCCAGATAATTGAGAGGGCAATGCCAATCGATATGCAACATGACCTATTCTCTTGAGAATTTGAAAAGTCGAATATATCTTGAAGCGAGTTTCCCTAAAATGCCAAACCGACCCTACCCCTTTCAAGGGGAAATCTGAAGGAGTACATGATCACCAACATCAAACTCAAGTATCTTCCTCCAGTTATCCGCATAACTTTTCTATCGATCTTGAGCTACCTTCATGTTTTGATAGATCCGCTGAATTTTCTCATTTTGTTCCTATACAAAAGTAGGGCCAAAAACTGCTATGTCACCTACCTCGGCCCAAAAAGCTGGCGATCAATAAGATCGACAATATAATGCCTCAAATAGTGCCATATCCATACTCGTGTGGTAGCTGTTATTATATGCAAACTCACACAATGCAAAATGATCATTCTGGCTACCACCAAAATCAAGAACACATGCATAGAATATATCCTCCAAAATCCAGATCACTCTCTCAAACTGACCATCAGTCTATGGATGGCAGTCTGTGGATGGAAGGTTGTACTCAAACTTACTCTAGTCCCCAACTGACTCTGCAAGCTTTGCCGAAAATAGGACATAAACTGAGCATCTCTATCAGACACAATGGACACTAGGACCCCATGTAATCTCATGATCTCACGAATATACAATTGACTCAGCTTCTCAACCGAATCTCTAGGATGAATCAGGAGGAAATGAGCAAATTTAGTAAGTTTGTCCACAATAACCCAAATAGTATCATGTTTCTGCTGAGTCTAGGGTAACCCCATCAAAAAGTCCATGGTAATGTGCTCCCATTTCCACTCAGTAATAGCCAAAGGTTGTAGTAAACCACAAGGTCTCTAGTGTTCAACCTTAACTTGTTGGCACGTGTCACATCTCTACACAAAGGATGCAATATCTTGCTTCATCCCTGACCACCAATAAGTGCATTGAACATCATAATACATCTTATTGGTGCCTGGATGAATGGTATATCTCAAGCGGTAAGGCTTTGCTACTACTCCCTGTCTCAGGGAAGGGTTGTCTGGTACCCACAATCATCTCTTGAACCTCAGTGCACCATTACCATCAATTAACCACTCCACACGAGGAGTGTTATCTATCCATTCCTAATACTCACATAATCAATGTCATGAGGCTGCACCTCTATGATTTTAGCAAGAAGCACCGGCTAGGCTCTCATTTGTGCACTAACTCTAGTCTCAGTCGAAGTCTCGTGGAGGCTTATCACTGTCACATAATCAATCATCATCCACTCTTGAGACATATGTCTAGCTACACAAACAGTCCCGACTCGTACTTGGTTCATAAACATCACAGGGGCATTTGTCACGCCAAATGGCATGACTAGAAACTCATAATGCCCATAATGAGTTCGAAAAACCGTCTTCGGGAGGTCTCCTTCCTTAACCCTCAGCTGATGGTACCCAAAAATTAGATCTATCTTTGAAAACACAGTGGCACCTCTGAGTTGGTCAAACAAATCATCAATGCGTGAGAGAAGGTACTTGTTCTTTATTGTCACCTTGTTCAATTTTTTATAGTTGAAACACAAACGAAGGCTTCTATCTTTCTTCCTCACAAACAACACTGGCACACCCCAAGGTGATACACTAGGGGTAATAAAACCCTTACTCCACAGTTCCTCTAGTTGGACCTTCAAGTCGTGCAATTTCTTAGGTGTCATTCAATAAGAAGGGATTGAAATGGGTTGTATCCCTAAAATAAACTCAATGATGAAATCAATATTCCGCTTAGGAGTTATGCCGGGTAAATCCGTAGGGAATACATCAAGAAAATCTTTGACCATAGGAATCTCATCAATATTTACTCGTGAAGTTCTCTCATCTATGGTGGTTAGACCAGCTAGAGTATCAATCTCATACAAAGTCACCATTTTGCCTCAGGTTCTTGATTCATCAGAAGCACTACCCTGAAAGATAATAACATGTTGCCCTGATATCTGAAACACCACCCTCTTGGTGAAACTGTCAACATGCGCATGGTAAGCGACTAGCTAATCCATCCCAAGTATATTGTCAAACTCTAGGAACTCTAACACCCAAAGGTCAATAATAGTTTCAAGTCACCCAACCTCAACATGCAACCCTCACATATCAGATTAGGGTAAATGCATTCCCCGGTTGTAGTTCTCAACATGAGCCAGGTGGGTGACCTGAGAGGTCTAAGTCATAATCTATCTACGGTATGTTCAGAGATAAATGATAGGGTAGAGCTAACATCAACCAACACATATAAGGTAGAATCTAAAATAGAAATGGTACCTTCTACCAAAGTCATGGTAACCTTCAGATCAGGTTGGGTAACTACCTGTGCTCTCCCTCAAGTGACGGTAGTGGTGGATACACTAGAAGCTGGAATAAGCGTAGGATAGTCATATCATTTGTGGCCTTGCTGACCACATTGAAAACATGTAATCTGATGTCCCTGCTCAGCCTAATAGGTGTGGCCCTAGCCAAAGCCTCTGTGCCCTGAATCTCTGTTTCTACCTTGAGCCCCATACTGGGTTGGTGGTTGTCTCATCGGTTGATAAATCTGTACTGGGGTGGCAGCGATCGGGACTACAGGAGATGGCTAACTTTGCTCCCTTCTAAACTGGCCCCCTTGAATATTTCCTCTTCCTCTGATATCTACTCAATCGGGGTCCACCACGATAACTACCCCCAGTTAGTGACTGGGGCTATAACCACGTCTGCAAAGTGGCAGCCTGTATGATCTGGACCATCGGATGCTCATTCTTACCATCCATCTCAAACTGTAGTGTCTACCTATGTATGGTCTCAAGGGTGGCCTCACTAGCTGTCAATGTTGCCTGCTTGATATTGGCCCTCAACCCTTGACAAAAGAATCTCGCTCTCTCCCTCTGGTTATCCACTAACTTGGGCGCATAAGCCTTCAATTGGAGAAACTGTGAGTATACTCCCTCACTAACATATCCTCCTATCACAGGGTCAAAAGCTCCACCTTCTTATGCTTCCTCGTTGTCTCAAGAATATAAGCACTCAAAAATAATTCCCAAAAACGGGCCCATGAAGTAATTTGCCCCTCAATAATTCGAGTGGCCTTCCACTAGATTGTAGCTTCATCCTCAAGCATATGCATAGTAGAGTACTTGGTTCTCCTCAAACAACCTCAACGTCTCTGCGTTCTTCTCAATATTGAGAAGCCAGTTCTCTGTCCCGTCCAAACTTAGACCCCATGAAATTCCTTGGATCTCATGTCCAAGAACCTCTTTAGGAGGCGATCATGAGTAACCTCATCTCCCTGTCTTATTGGGGCTACTTCTACGATGTCTGTAACCAACTCATCTGCTCCAATCTTGGGTATAACTAGTGCAGGTAAGGTTACTAGCTCAGCCCTCTATCTTTCAGCCTCAAGCCTATCAAATCTCTCTCTCAATAAGATAGTCTGGGCTTGAGTAGCCTCAATAGACCTCCTAATCCAAGCCTCGAACCTTTGTATAGCGTGCTAGGTTGGGCTGAATTGGAGGTGGTGGAGGTGGCACCACCTCTGGGATCCTAGTGGTCTCCTATATCGAGGAGGCTTTGTGGTCTGCATAAAACATTAAGCTTCTGTCATTTCTAAGATTAAGCATACCATAATTTTAAGTGCTTATAACAAGAAATAACGATGGATTAAGATGACTATCTCTACTTGGCAGTTTAATCCACAAAGTTGTAATTCTTTAAGTCTTAAAAACTCACTAACTCCCAACGACAGTCCAATTCCCCTCATAATATGACCACTCTTACTTGGTTCCTCTTTTTGTCAATTAGAAGTTAGAAAGCTTTTGTCTATAATTTTGCTATGCTAATTTAAGTCATTTCTAGGGTTTTTCTAACTTTCACAATTATTCTAAGGTTCCCTAGGTTAACAATAATTGTTATTCCTAAATTGAAAAACCTTGGCTCTGATACCAACATTGTTGAGACCCCTTCCCTATGGTGCAGAGCGAATCGACTGGCATAATGCCCTGCAAACCCACTCGCAAGCGAGCTTACCAAAGCACTATTAAGCCTCCTTTACACCCCATACACAACATCATCAGAGTAATCACAAGAGATGCAAAAGTAGCTAAACAAATAACTGTAGTAGAAATTTAAGTCAAACAAAAGTTAATTATATACAGTCCCCTAAATGTAATAGTAGCCGAAATGTTTTGGTCAAAAATATTTACAATGATTTCCTTACCCCTGTACATCATACCAACTCTCAAAATAATGAACTGCATAGAGAACCTACCAAAATAAGTTGAAAACACAAAGCTACGCTATAACCGCCTTTCTCCCTTTGTCTGTGGTAAAAGAATCTGAAATGTTAGAGTAGTGAACCACTTTGTCCACAATGACTTTGTAAGTAATGTAGTCCAACCTCTAACTTAAAGCAAGAATTTTATAAAATAATGTTATGTATGCATGAACAAATAATATTATGCAAGTGAATGCAACAATTAGTGAATTTTAAATCCACAATGCAATTGTGCACCTTCCATTTTGAAAATGGTTTTAATGATGAGAACACATGTCTACGCTCTCACAAGCCTCCAAGGCAATAATTAATCCACTCAAGCGGGCTTTCTAGACAGTTAGACGTATTCTCGTACAACATCATAAGGATCTACTAGCATATATTTCATGTATGGCTACCTCAAATCCTTAGTAAGTGGGCCAATTGAGAACCTGCAGAGAATGTACCTCCAGGTACAGTGACATTCGATCCTCAAAGCTCAACCACATCTAATACTCTAACCTATACCATCAGACCTCGAGATTTAGTGCACATTTTTCATTTAAAAACCCATTTAAAGATTATAAATGCATTGCAATATGTAACAATAATTCATTTATGACCAGAATAACAAGTTTAAGTAATAAATTAGAAAACACTACTCATAAGGATGCTCAACTCCCAATGCTCCTTTTGTAACTAGTTGTGTCTCACTAACGTTTGATCCTGCGTAATCAACGTGGTTTCTTAATATCTACATAAAATATGGCTCAAATCTAACTTTATGGTCCTTTGTCAATTAAATGATTAACTCAATCAATTGTGGTTTATTTATAGATTTGGTCAATATAGCCAACTCTAATCAAGCCTAACACTCGCTGACCTGTATGATCGACAGGGTCAACATGGTCAATGAGGTCAATTGATACCATTAAGCCCTTAATATTGACCAAAATACCAAAAATTCATACTGTTGACACGTGTCCCACTTTTGGTATACAATAACCAACCTTTTTATAAATTTGGTGGTTTAATACCACAAATAGAAAAATTCTAATTATTTCTTATGTTACACTTTTTTTGGTAAGTATTTTATAATGTTTTACAACATTATATATATAAGATTATATAACATTTCATTTCATTATATCACCTTATATACATTGTTTTATTTATTAATTCTCAAATTGCTTAAATGCAAATTTAATATATCAATGAACCTCTAAAAATCCTAATTTTAGTGTCATTAAATCCATAATTTCATTCTGGACATTTCAGTACCCATTAATTAAAATTATAATGTCAATATGTATACCCCCTATGTGTCAACTTTTAATTACTATATAAATTCTTAGGGCCTATATGAGTACAAATAAACTATATATCTGTGTTTTACTCTTTGATATGAACACAATGATATATATATTGTGTATTTTCACTCCTAATAAAAATACACATAATAGATGTAAGAAATAATCTTTAAATTAGAGGTTTAATAAGAGAAATAAATACTTGAAAATCATGGAAAACGTGAACATAGGAAAAATCTATGGCATAGTTGAGACTTTGGATGACTGACAAATCTCAATATTTTAAGCTAAAAATTTGGTAAAGTCCTTATTGGGTATCCCAAAAATAAGTGTACCAAATTGTGTCCAAATTTGAGTTGGGTAAGTTTGTCAAATTACATGAGTAGTGATTGTTTGTCACATGAAAACTGATAATTCAAAATAACTGATATCTCATTTAGAACCCTACCAAATGAAGCCCAAAAAATTCCAATCTAAAATTATGGCTAGCAGCGCACCTTGCATGGCCACCTAGGAGCCATGTAGATGGCCATGTGGCAAGCCATTTGGCCATGCAAGGGGCCTCCAAACATGCAACAAAAACCATAAATTCTGTATGTTTTACAATTGCAGCAGCCATCTTTATCACCCCATATCTTTTTCGTCCCAAACCCAAATTGTTTGATATTATAGCCATTTGAAAGCTTTTAATCGTGCAATCCTTTGGTCTAAAACCATAGCGATTAGAAATGAAAACCGTCACCAAAGTTAGGTGTTTAACATAGTTGAAAAGCTGAAATAGAGGAATAATGTTGATCTGAACTTTGGAGGAGTGTTCCCTAGCCAATATGAGATTGTTTCTTGAGCTAAAAACACCATTTCCCATCTTTGTCATGTGTACTCCAAGTTCCAATTGTTGGAAAATGAAAATTAGACTCTTGAATATCGATTACAAGGTACTAAAGTTGACTGGTTGCTAACTGTTACAGCAAAAAGTGTCCTTAGAGCTAACTTTGTAGCAACATTTGAGGTAGCTAAAGACATCCAATTGGGTTGAGACTTGGGGTGTTTAATCCTCATACTTAAAGCTACAAGAAGGTATAATCTCTGTACCATAAGCTTTTGTCTTCATGATTTCCCATGCATGCTAAGTTACCTCATTGCATAGGTTCTGGTACTTAAAATATTTTTCAAAATTGTATTTGAGGCATGCTATGTGTTTGATAATATGTTTAAGTAGAACTTTGGCCATCCTTGCTCATTGATTCGAATGAGTGTTGTTAGGGGGTGTTTTGTGACTCAAATACATATAATAGGTGTAAGAAACAATCTTTAAATTAGAGGTTTAATGGGGGAAATAAACACTTGAAAATCAAGGAAAACATGAATATAGGAAAAATCTGTGACATAGCTGAGATTTTGGGAGATCAATTGATTGACCAAGTATTACTATTTTGAGCTAAAATTTGGTGGAAACCTTATTGGGTATCCTAAAAACAAGTGTACTAAATTTTGTCTAAAGCTAAGTTGGGTAAGTTTGTCAATTTATATGAAAAATGACTGTTTATCACATGAAAATTGAGAATTTAAAGTAACTGATATCTCACTTAAAATCCCTATCAAATGAAACCCAAAAATTTCAATCTAAAATTTTGATGAATATCTACGAGGAGTAGATTAAATTTGGAAAATGTTGCACAAATCCGAAGCACGGTTTGGTCATAGAAAAATCGAAAAATTTGTTGCGCAGATGGGACATAAAGTTAAAAATTTGACTAAGTGTGAGAAATTGAGGATTTTGACCAAATTAACCCAATTTTGACCTAATTTGACCCAAATTGACCCATGTTGACCGAATTTGACCAAAATTGATCATGTTGACCAATTTTGACTAAGTTTGACCAGTTGACTAGGTTTGATTGATTGATCAAATTTGACTGAGACTGGTTAGGGATAGTAGAACAAGAGTTGAACCACATTTCTTAAGGAACTGAAATTCGATTTTAATAACGCAGATCCGAATGTATATTACGGGATTGGGCCAAGTATCGACATGACATCAGAACGCGAGACTCGAGGTGAGTAATTTAATTAAGACATTTACTTTAACTTATATTCTTAGCATAAAACATGAGTAAGTGACATGAATTGAATGGTTTCATGTGATTTGACTTACTTCAATTGGTTTGAAGCATATATAGATGTACATCAATAATGAGACTATAGGCTTGAGGTTCAAGCGCAAGGTTAAGATACGCGATGTGATTAGAATTAGACTCGAGGTTTGAGCGTAAGGTTAGGGCATATGACTAATGCTCCTAGCTTCTGACCCATTCCAGTAATGGCAATTGAGGACCGAGCGCATGATTAGGATATTCAAGGAATATGCCTAGTTCATAACCCACTTAAGTGGCCAGTACACTTGACTCACAACCTGCTAGAGTGATGACCATAGGGTTGGATTTGATGATTTGAAACCCTAGTTCAGATACGGTTCAACTAGCATGAATTCAATCTATTTTTCTGTAACTGTTGCATTATTTGTAATTGCTTTTACTATATGCCAAGTTTTCAAGCAATGTTTCATCACTATTATTGATGCATACATGCATTATTTTAGAATGCTGGTTTTATTATTTATTGAGCCATGTTGAAATTTAGGCTCACTACTTTACTAACATTTTAGGTTTATTGGTGACCGACAAAGGAAAAGGCATGATGATAGCCTAATTTTTTTTGTCGAGCCACCCTTAGGCCTAAGGAAGGCCCCGACACTGCATCACATTTTCATTTTAGGTGTAATCGTGAAAATAACACCTTATACCAATGTGATTTTCGTTTGAGAAGTTTTCTGTTTTAAACTTTTGTTTTTTTTGATATTCGCTATTTTGATATTTTTAATATTTTATTATTTATGTATTTTTAATATATCTTCTATTTTGGTAATATTTATATATTTATGTATAAAATGTAATTTTCTCAAAAAATAAAAATAAAAAAAAGTAGAAAGGGCCCCGAGCATAGCCCAATAGATAGTGCAATCTAGTCCATATTTTTACCGCTAAGGCCCAAGACGGTAGTCATTTCCACCGCACCTTTAGTTGTTCAAAGTCACTCGCAAAAACCCTACAAGACCTTCTCTTTCGAGCTACGATTTTCTCTTCTGCTTCGATCGAAGCTCTACCTTCAAACAGATTCAAACAGCTCTACCTTCAAACAGTTTGCTTTTCCATTCCAATTGCCAAGAAATCGTTAATTCATCGTTCTCGAGCTTCATTGCTTCAATTCTCTCCCCCCAACGGGAAATCTATTACAATCTGGTACTTGCCCGATTGGGGTTTTTGGTAAGTTCAGGATGGTGAAGAAGAAGGAGAAGTCGGTGAACGTCTCCGGAAAACCGAAGCATTCGCTGGACGTCAACCGCGGCAACGGGAAGAATGCAGACAGTGGCTCGAGGAGTGCCTCGACGGTTCGGCGTCTCAAGATGTATAACACGAGGCCTAAACGAGACCGGAAAGGAAAGATTTTGAAGCACGAATTGCAGTCAAAGGAGCTTCCTTCTACCAGAATTCAGCCTGATCGACGGTGGTTCGGTATGTGCTAAAAAATTGATATTGGTTTTAGTGAAGATGGTTAATATTGCAATGTTTAGGTCCTTTTTGGTATTGGAAAATTTTTTGTTCTAGAGACACCGTATTTGAAAAGAGTAGGTGCTGTGGGAACACGCTTTTGATTGTGTTATATAAGGTTATTTGGTAAAAGATTTTGGAGAAGTGCTTTTCGGAGAAGTGTTTCTTCTGGCGGAAATGAGAAATGTTCATACTTTCCAGTAATATATGTTGGGTGCTTGGTTCGGTATATTGAAATATCATTCTTAGTTTTAGTTAATTTGTTTGAATTGCGATGCATTGGACTTGTTCAACAGAAGCTTTTAAAAGAGGTTTTTTTTTTTTTTTTGTTTTTTTTTTGTTCTTTTTCTATTGTGAGAAAAGGTTCTTCTGGAGAAGGTGCTGTTTTTTGGGCAAGGGAAAATGATAAGTGTTCACGGTTTTGGAAAACAATTTTTAGCGCACATCTATAGTGTATGTTATATGCTCTTGAATTATATATTGATTCATATTTGGAGGACATTCAATGTATGTGCTGGAAGTGGGTGCGAAAATTGTGTACCAAGCAGGCTGTAGTGTGTGATAGAAGATTGGGAATTTGTTGTTTTGAGATGCTTTGTCTTTGTTTGAATTTGGTAGGGAATACCCGTGTGGTGAATCAGAAAGAGCTTGAGTTTTTCCGGGAGGAGCTTCAGAATAGGCTTTCTAGTAACTACAATGTTATTTTGAAGGAGAGGAAACTGCCCTTGTCACTATTAAATGATCACCAGAAGGTAAAATACATTGTTTGATTTCATTTGACATAGTTATTAAACAAATTCAAAATCGGAAATTTTGACACTTTCAGGAGTTGCTCTTTTCATTATTGCTTACTCTTTTTTATTTTTATTTAAATCTGTCTTTTGCATTTGAAGCAAGCCAGGGCTCATCTTTTGGATACTGAGCCCTTTGAAGATACTTTTGGACCAAAGAACAAGCGAAAGCGCCCAAAGCTATTGGCAGCTGATTATGAGTCATTGCTAAAGAAAGTTGATGGATCTCTAGGTAAAAAGAATTGTTTTGTGCACTCTTTGTTGAACAGAAGAATTTGTATTTGCTTTCTTGCAATTCCTAATGATCTTTACGAGCTTTAAAATCCTCCATGATAAGTAGATGAAATTTATGTCACTTCCTGTGAATATACTTGAGTCTTCAGTAATCCCTTGGGAGCTTTTCTATCCAGATTTAGTTAATGGTCTGATTTCTTACACTTTATGGTGCATTAGTTTTCACACAGTGTAATATTTCAATTTGAATTATTATTATCCGATATAACTACCTATCAATTGAATCTGCTCTTTTGTCTTTTTCTTTTGAGGGCAAACTGGATGAACTTTCCTTTCCATTAGTGATCATTGGTTGCTTGTTTGCTCAAGTATTTCCATGTATATGAGCTCTTGCTTGCCTTTTTTTTCTCTTTTTTTTTTTTTTTTCCTGCATCTAGGCAGTGACATAGTGGCTGCTCTTACAGGAAATTCTGTAAAATCGGACTGGAATACCAAATTCATCAAGATCGTGTTTACTTGCTCTGAATTTAGTTTTATTTGAAACCAACTAGAAATCAACTATCCTTTTTATTGGTTTCACCTCAAATAATTTTTAATGCCTGCTGTTTTCTTTTGTTGTGATTGTGTTCATTTCTTTATTTTTTTTAGATGCCTATGAGCAAAAGTCAGCGACTAATGCCTCTGTAGAAGAAAGTGAAGCTGACGGATTGAGGGACCTTGTTAGGCACACAATGTTTGAGAAGGGGCAAAGCAAACGCATCTGGGGTGAGCTCTACAAAGTCATAGACTCTTCAGACGTCGTTGTACAGGTTATCATTTGTCAGTTGTTTTAAGTACTATACTTATATATTATCAAGATTGTTACTCCCGGTGCATACTTTTTGTCGGCTTCTTGGAGACTCAATATTCTTTGTGAGGGGATCTAGTCTTTATCATGTGAAGCTTGAAAATATCTAACTGTCATGTGTTGTTAAATATGCACATTCTTTCATTATTATTATTATTATTACTGTTGTTGTTGTTTTTATTAATGTTTTTGTTGTTGTTAACTTGTTATTGTTATCGTTATTATTATATTTATTATTTGCTCAATTTCATTTGTATTTTCTCTCTTGTTTTTCAGGTGTTGGATGCAAGGGATCCACAAGGTACACGGTGCTTTCATTTAGAGAGGCATTTGAAAGAGCATTGCAAACATAAGCACTTGGTCCTTTTGCTAAACAAGGTTTGCCACCTTTTTGTTTCTCTCTCTCTCTCTCTCTTCTATGAGTTTGAAGTATATAGATCATGCTCATTCTGTGATCAAAGAATTCCATTCTGACAAATCTAGTGTTAACAATTAAATTCGTGGGCAATTCATAATGTCGAAAATGTCACTTGATTGCATCCAATGTTTTTGTACTACTGATTTTAATGAGTTGCTTGGTTTCCATGTTTTTGTTGTTAAAATGACAACTATTACCCCCTCCTCTCTTTCTTATAAAGGGGGTGAAAATGGGGAACACTTCAATTGAAATTATTTTTTTGGACTAAGTTTGACAAATTGTTGGTTGATTTATTGACATGTCATTTAAGCTTGTATATGTGTTGACCACCATTGAAGTTGGATCCTTGTTTGTCTTAGTGTTTTGAGACCTTTTCAGTCTCAATCAATGGAAGAACTACTTAAATCTTTTGCCCTTCACTGCAGTGTGATTTGGTTCCTGCTTGGGCTACGAAAGGATGGCTCCGCACGTTATCGAAGGAGTATCCTACTTTAGCATTCCATGCTAGCATCAATAAATCCTTTGGCAAGGTAAGGTGAAACTTATTTCACAATTACTGATCTACTACAGCTTTATGGTAGATATTACTTTATTGATTAATTAATTATCATTTGGTTTCATTTTTAACAGGGCTCTCTTCTATCAGTATTGAGGCAATTTTCTCGTTTAAAAAGTGACAAACAAGCAATTTCTGTTGGATTTGTTGGGTATCCTAATGTTGGAAAATCATCAGTTATTAACACCTTGCGGACAAAAAATGTAATATTCATTTCTTATTTCATAGTACAGAAGTTCTGTTTTAAGAGTGATCGTATATTATTTGTTAGACTTGGAAACTGATCGTATACTATTTGCCTTCTATATTTTATTCTTTTTTCTATGACTCAGTTGTGACCTTTGACATAGACGATAGAATCCTTGAACTGAGTACAGCCTAGAGCTTGCAGTCTGTCCAATTTTCTTTGCTTCACTTCTCATTTATGTAAAGTTAGGAAGGGGAAAGGAATAAACATCCTTTATTTATTTATTTATTTATTTTTTAAGGAGGCCAATTTGGCAAGGTATGAACCTTTTCTTATGGTCATGTCTATTCTTGTGTTTTCCAAGAGTATTGATTTTTTTTTCTCTTTCTCTCTCTATCTCACTCAATTATGCATAAACGATGCCACCGCTCAATTTGTAGTGGTATTATTGCTAAAAAATTCCAATTACTATTTCTTCTTGATCAATGATTCTTTTGTGTCTTCATTGGAATAGCCACTAGCAGTTGGCATGCTGCTCTAGAAAATGGTTTAACGCGAGGATATTTATTAAATGATATGCATTGGTTCCCAGTGATAGGTTAGGTTATTAATACCAATATTTTCCTTAATTTCCTCGAGGTTTAGGTGTAGTGTTTTACTCAAAAACGTCTCTATAAGAACGAGGGTGATACTTATATTACTAGGCCAATGCAGGACTATTATTTTCCATACACAATAAGTCTCCACCTTAGACTAATATTTAGGTCATCATGATCATACACAGCAGAATCCATGTTAGATCTAGGAGCAGCCTGAGGAAACCATCTATAATCCATGAGTGCATGCACTGTCAGCTCTAATACCATTTTTATTGGCCTTGATATCTCTAGCATCTATATTGTTTGCATCTAAATCACCTTAAGGCATAAGTATGTTGTCTAACTCTTAAATGCTTGGGTATGAGGGTGCGATTCCAAGTTAAAGTTCTTGTAAAGTACTTGCTCATGTATGATGTGAGGCTTATTTTTTTTCACACGTACCCAACACCGTCTTGTGCTCATTCACATTACACATAGTTAAAGCTGTTTTGATGTTGTAACTTGTCACTTTTAATGATTCTCTGTGGACAGGTGCAATGCAAGTGCATTCAAGCTGTTACTTATCTAATTATTGAGAAAGAAGTTCAGGACTTTAATGTCATTTTTGTTAAGAAAATGACAACCTTTTTATATTTTCTTCCCAATTGGTAGGAATGTTATCTCCAAATAGATATTTTGAGTTCATGGAATGGTTTATTTAATCTGGAGGAGATTGGTTCCCTTTTTTATTAGTCACTAACTGCTTTTATTTCATTTGTGGTCGAAGACAATGACATATATTTGGGCAAATTGTCCTGCATCTCTATAATATATATCCTATTTTTTTTTCACAGGTCTGCAAGGTAGCTCCTATTCCAGGAGAGACAAAAGTCTGGCAGTACATAACTCTCACAAAAAGGATTTTCTTGATAGACTGCCCTGGAGTTGTTTATCAGAACAGTGATACTGAAACGGATATTGTACTCAAGGGTGTGGTAAGTACTTGCTGGATAATCTTATTTGGAAATTTACAAATATTATTGTTCTAGATAATGTTTCAGTCTCTTACCGTTGAAAGAGCATTCAGTTTGCTATGAAATAATAGAGCCTATTGATTATGGAGAAGAAGTAGGATGTAGTAAATAATGATGTCATTGTAGGACTACCTATTTTAGTGGAAACGAGCTTTTTGAAACTTACATCTTCTTTTTATTATTATTTTATTTTATTTTGATTTTTTTTGAAACTGGAAAATACAATTTTCATTATTACTTCTGTCTTCTCTTTTTATTAGTGATCTTTCCTTGGCCAAACATCCTTATGTAATTTTTTCTCTTTTCCTTTCATCTAACATTTTGGCTGTTGTATGTTAAAAGAAAAAAAGCACAATTTGGATTATATACAGAAAGTACTTTGTTTTGTGAAAAATATACTTCTGGAGCTGTTTTGGGTTCTGTAATAGCTGAGTTAATGTAAGCTTGTCATTTGACTTGAACTTTCATCTGTTAACTTTATTAAAGTATTCCCATGTTCAAGGCTCAATGTGAGGATATCTGCTTGTATAGTTTTATATCTGTCAACTCAACAAGGCTATCATCCAACTACTTGTGACCTTTGCTTCTTTATGTATTTGGACTAATGGTTCATAATAATACCACAAATAACTAAATATTTCTTAAATATGTCTTCTTCTTCCCTATATTTTACAGTTTAACTGTCAATATGTCATTTTCCTAAGAGGTGCTTAATGCTCACCTCTGTTAGTTGTGGTCTCTTTATGGAATTCAAACATAGCTTTTGTTTCTCGATTCTCGAAACAAAAATATATTTGGGTCAGTGTTTTGGTGGAGTTTGTGAAAAATCAGAAACTATTTTAGAATGCAAAGACAACAAGCAAACAATAATTTTTGTTCTTTATTTTATTTTATTTTTTAAATCTTTGCTCTCTGAATATAAATTTTCATTGTTGTTTTTGGAATTGGTTTTTTTACACTGTTTTTCAATGCTAAACCTAGCATGTTGTAGCTTAGTTTATTTTACTTAGAAACAAAATTGAGGGATTTCCAGAATGAACCTGTGTTTGCTCAATGTTCAATTGGTTTTTGCCTTGAATCCTGCAGTAGCATGTGAATTCATTGTTTTTATTTGGAATAATTGTAGTTGTCAAGGTTTACCTTTTTTGTTTTTGTTTTTGTTTTTGTTTTGTTTTGTTTTGTTTTTTTTTTGTTTTTTTTTTGTTTTTGGGGTGGGGGGGGTGGGGAGTTTACTTTTTTAATTATTCATTTAAGTTTATGAACATCTTGGTCTCGTGAACAGGTTCGTGTGACAAACTTGGAAGATGCTGCAGAGCACATTGGAGAAGTTCTGAAACGTGTGAAGCGGGAGCATCTTGAAAGAGCCTATAAGATAAAGGAGTGGTATGTGAGATTGACTTTTTTTTTTTAAACAAAAACTATTATATTAAAACATATAAGATGAGTACATATAGGCCGGATGAGATATCCAGACTTAGAGGGTATGTGAGATTGACTTTTAACTGTGGCCAATCATCTTATAGATCTTATATTTGAAATATCCTTTTCATTATTGAACTGGAACTTCTAACCTGGTGTTATTCTCAGGGTTGATGACAATGACTTTCTTGTCCAGTTATGCAAGATGACTGGTAAACTTCTTAAGGTATGCTTGTACTTTGACATGCTTATTATCATTGCAAGGGAAGTAACATATTTTTCCATTATAAATAACTAGATTTCTCAAAGACAATCTTTATTTCAAGATTACAATTTAATTTAGAATAAGCCTGAAATTTAAGTTTTCTACTTGGGATTTGTATATATAAGTAGACCTTTATAGCAACAAGACCCAAATCACTGGATGGGGGAGAAATGAGCTGAATCTTGAATGATTCTAATTAATTTTATTCAGTTGTAACTTATAGGTTCAACTGTACTTGTTGAGTAATTGTGTAGCATGCCTAAATTGGTTCATGAGCATTCTTGCTTGACTTCCACTATGACCCTGAATGAGATGATCATTTAACCAAAAATTACAGCTTCAAATGGTATATGGTTGCCTACGTTCCGTATTCAAAAAAGGAAACCATTTGTTTTCACAAGACAATAAGAAGTTATTTTATTTTATTTTATTTTATTTTTTTGGGTTTTGGATTGTATTCTGATTTTTTGATCACAAACCGAACTCAACTACAATAAAAGGAAGTTACTTCCCACTCTTAGGGGCTCACCCTACTATTTTTTTTTCTTTATGTGCTATTTTCCTGCTTGATTTAACATCATCATTATTATTATTATTATTATTATTATTATTATTATTATTATTATTATTATCATTAGTTTTTTTTTTTTTTTTTTTTTTTTATCGTCTTAATGTGGGTTGCTGCATTTTATGTGGAACAATCATTAATCATGGAATGTCTCGGATGTGATTTGTGCTCAGGGTGGTGAACCTGACTTGATGACTGCAGCCAAGATGATCCTCCATGATTGGCAGAGAGGTCGAATACCCTTCTTTGTTCCACCACCACAGGAAAAAATTTCAACAGAACCCTCCACATCCGCCACTAAGGAAGATGCATTCGTAGATGGAGAAGACAAAGCGGCTGCTGCAATGAGAGCCATTGCTAATGTTATTTCATCCCAGCAGCTAAAACAAGTACCCGTTCAAAGAGACCTCTTTAGTGAAGAGGAGTTAGGTGGCGCTAATGCATCTGAACTACCTGATGATGAAAAAGCAGAGGACCTGACCCAAGCTGAAGAGTAGTCAGTAAATGAGGAAGAATTATTACAGGAGATCTTGTTCTTGTAACATGAGCTGATCTTTTGAAGCTCCCCCACCTTTTTTTTTGGTAACGTTGGCTGATTTTTTGTTCTGATCCTTAAATTTCGATCTAAGTTTTGTGATTTGAGTAATTTGTAGCTTCTTTTTCTAAGCAATGACAGATATTTAATAAATATGAAATCTATAATGATCATTCAGCTCCAATTTTGACATTTTGATTTGTAACTTGAATTGCCTCCCTAACTTTATTTCCTTAAGCAGCATGATTAGCATCTCTTTCCATGAAAAGAAGAACAAATTAATTTAACTCAGAAAACACAATAAATTCAAGAATTTCAGTTACGAGCATGCTAAAAGCTCAGAAGAATACAAACACGTTTGTATACAGAGATTTCTCCCTCAATCAAATCAAGCAAAGCAACAAGGCAAGCAGCCTTTCTGAACAACTCAGTCAAACAAAGGAAAAAACAAAAAACAAATAAAAAAAAAAAAATTTGTACAAGCAGAGCAGTATTCAATCCTTAAATTTCCCATAAAACAGCTAATCTGTCAATTTGCTCTATCCATATTCCTCACGCTATGTGAAGATTTCTTCAGAGGTTCCATCCTTTCTCCTTTTCCTTCTGGTTCTGATTCTGCTGCTTCTGTTGCAATTCTTTCTTACCACTGATCACAAAAACTCTCTGTTGTGCAACTCTACTTCTACTCCCAATCGAAACTCTCACTTTCTCCATCCTCCCATTAGATCCACCACTGCCACCACCACCGCCACCCCCTCCTACCCTTCTCATCATATGCTGTTGCATTGGTGATTTTATCTGTATCTTTCTCTGAATGCTTCGCCGCAATATGTTGTTAAATTTCTTTTTCTGCTGAGCTACTGGTTCATTCCATACTTCCTTCGCTCCTACACATATCTCAGTCACTTCTTTAATGGGCTCAGAGCTAATTGTTCTCATCTCTAACAATCTTGTTGCACCACCACCGGGCAATGGGATTAATGAGTTGCGTCTAGGTGCAGGAATGTCTGGAACCCGATGGGCTGGTGGACATATAGAGAGTCTTCCAGTCTTTTTAGGGAGCAAAGCTGGCTGTTCATCAGCCAAAATATCAGGTTTGGTGTTCTCTTTCTCTTTGAAGTTGTTGTAATCTGTAGTAATGGATGTTGTGATCAAAGGTCTGATCAAACTGTTATTATTCCCTGTAAGTGGACAAATGAACGGTTCTTCATGAACATTCTTGTGGTTTCCAATTGCTATAGCTCCCAATGGGGGTCTCATTGATGATGCTACTAGATTTTGATCTTCTTGCACTTGCCTTTGCTGTTGTTGGTGATGCTGCAGTTCTGCAATTTTTGCATCCACGTGCTGGCGGGCTAGTTTTCTTTCCACAAGTAGTTGTGATTCAAGTTCTTTTACCTGAAACCAAAGAAAACCTGCTTCATCCAGATACTAGATTTAGAAAAAAGATTTTTTAAGTTTTGTTGCAATACCTTTTCTTGTAGGCTCTTATTGTTTATATCTCTTGCCTTCACTTTCTGTTCTAGACTTTGAATGGTTTCCTCGAGTTTCTTAATGCAACCATCCTTGCTCTTTATTTCTTGCTTGGCCTTTTCAGCCTTGCACAAAGCAGTATGAAAAAAGAAAAATGTTAAATCTTGATAGCGAACGAAAAGAAAAATTGTTGAAAAACACTTTCAAAGTACCATTTGTCTATATTTTTGAGGTTCGCTACTATCTAATTGCTTCTTTGCTGGACCAAGTTCTATCCCCCTTACTCTACTTGCAAAGTTCAAAGAGCATAATGTCTCACTTAGGTCGTTCTCGTTAGGGCTAATTTGTACAAACATCAACGCTTTTGAATCTCCTCCTGTTAATAAGAAAGGCATTATTCAAGTTTCCTCCTGTAATAGCCTATTGTTCAAGCTATATAACATTAAAAAAAAAAGATAGAATGTACCTAAAGAATCTTGAAGCAAGTGAGTTAGCTTGGAATTCCTAACACAAAATTAGTAACGAGTCAAGTTCAAATTGTAGGACCATGAATATGAAAAAAGATCTTCATGATTCAAATTGAAAAGGGAAGTGATATTTGATGCGTAAAATCACAAGTTGTTTAGAAAACCTGAATGGTATATGTGGGCTTTTGTTTGCAAGAGAGGATATAACGTCACCGAGGGCAGAAAGTGAACGATTAATATTTTGGGCTTCCTTAAGACGATCCCCTTGCACATCTGTTTTGGCCACTCTCTCACTTCCAGCTAAGTCCACAAGCCATAACTTGCTTCTTGTGCATTCTCCATTCGTCAAGTTCTCTCCCTTCACCATCACACAGTGAATGCTGCATTAAGAATGCGATAAGCTATGAGATTATTATAAATAGAAAAAAAAGGATGTAGATATATATGAAGAACTAACATAAGAAAAACAGAATATATGATCAATATGAAGATTTGGGCAATGTGAGAAAGATAGTACATTATGATATATCATTTTATGTGACTTAATGTCATTCTATTTATATCATCCTTCTTTCTTGCTTTGTTAACAAAAACATGTTCCTTTTATCATTTTAATTTTCTTTTGGTTTTTAAACTTCTAAGCTTTATGTGACTTAATGTCATTCTATAATAAACAGAGACAACAATATGATTTGTTTGAGTTAAAACTGAGATTCTGTACTGATATCAACAAAAACAAACCAGTGGGATCTGCTGCTGTGCTCATTGGAATTGGTTGAACCAACAGCTCTGGCATTGCTTCCTGTTTGAAGAACTTCCCAAGCTTCATTCATGTTGCTTACATGAGCTTCAACTAGTCCAGGAACATGGTGTGTACCTTCTGCTACCTGTCTTATTTCAAGCCTGTGTAAAACATAAATAGACGATTTACGGTAAAGAGTTTTAGCTAGTTTATTAGATGGCCCGCTTCACATATTTCTTTGCGGACATAGAAATTGTCGAAAGTTTTTATTTTAGTTACCTCTTTGCAGCCACACCTGGCTGGGATGGCGACGCTGGAATGAGCAGATCTCTTATTTGTTCATTATAAACTTCTAAAACACTAACGGAAACTTCATATCGATATAAACGCTCTCGATCTTTTATAATTTGAAACAACTCCTCGAGGGTCCTGTAATTCACTCCTCGAGCTTCTTCTGTTCCCTCCATTGTGAATGTCTTTCCCGTTCCTGTCTGCCCATATGCAAATATGCAGACATTGTATCCATCTAAGACTGAAGTAGCAAAAGGAGCTGTGTCTTCGAACACATCAGCTAAGTCAAGTAAGAAACAGAAGAATAAGCATGGATAAGTAGGATAAAATCACATGTTCTTAAAAGTAATCAGAACTTTTAATTCTCATGAAGATATACTATAAGTTATTTCGATTTACCTTGGTTGGCTTGTGGGCTAAAGATGGAATCAAACTTAAAAACCTTCTTGGGTGCTCCGTTTGCTTTCACAATGAGCTCACCATCTTTTGCAGATTCAAAATCAACCGCCATTAAAGCTCCTGTAGCAAGTTCTTCATTGTTCAAAGGTCTACATCTACAAAAGACCCTTATGTTCCCTGCCAAGAGAAAAGACTTTTTAATCTAAGCTTCCAAGGAGTTCTTATAACTTTACTCCTAAGATGGCATTGTTTATTAACCAACCTTTTAGCTCTAAGACCTTATTGTAAAGTTCTTTCCTTTCATTAGCTCCTTTAATGAACTTAAGCTTCAGCTCTTTGTGTTCTCT
>JAJIYU010006204.1:0-20974 GCA_030144865.1 Tinospora cordifolia | reverse complement strand
CTTAACAAAGGAGATGTGTTTGTGTTTCCCTTTGGTCTCATTCACTTTCAGTTAAATGTTGGAAAAAGCAATGCAGTTGCCTTTGCTGCATTGAGCAGCCAAAACCCAGGTGTGGTCACTATTGCTAATGCTGTGTTTGGATCAAAGCCACGGATCTCTGATGAAGTTCTTGCTAAAGCCTTTCAACTTGACAAGAAAATTGTTGATTACCTTCAATCTCTGTCTTGGATGAGCAACTAGAGCTAGAATATGCGCCAACATGTCATGCATGTTTACATATATCTTAGCATAATTTGGGATTTAAAATAAATATTACTAAACTACTTGATGTAATAAATTCTGCTACTGTTGATTGGCAGATATATATTCAATAATCAGCTATGGGTTCTCCATGTGATAATGAAATATTGGATTTGTTCTCTATATATGGTCTTTTAATTAAGCTTTTCTTTCTGGGCCTTTTCTTTGCTACAGAGATTTGTTACTGATCAATTTCTTTGTTATATAATTACTAAAGTTGTTTCACCCTAGTCTTATTTGACACTAATAAAAACTTACTATATTGTAAATATAGTAAATATATTGTAAATATATATAATTACTATATTGTATATATATATATATATATATAGAATTAAACTTAATCTTTACTTATAACAAATTAAAATTAATTAATTAAGTCAGACAAAATAAACAAATAGAGAAGTACAATCTTCCCACGCGCTTAATTGGGTTCATCCGGCTATTTTTAATTGATTAATTAATTAGAGTTGCTAGCCAGAGTCCATTTTATTTATAACATTTTTTATGGTGAGGCAGAAATTTCTTGATTAATTCAATATCTATATTTTATAAAATTAAAATTATAAATAAGGTTCATTATTATCATGCTCTTCAATATTAAGCATCACATACAAATATATTATATTGATCTCATGCGAACTTAATAGTTTTGCACCTTTTTTTCGTAAGATATTTTAATCTTAACTACTTCTAAACTTACTTCAGTTATATAAATTTAATAATTAATTGAAATTTGAAATAAACATGAAACCGAATATCCAACTGAAATCTAATTGTAGTCACGAACAAGAAAACTAGCCGTATCTACCTCAAAAACTCCAAATCCAATAAATTCAACATAATGAAAATTAGAGAAATTACATACAAAAGAAGGAAGGAATAAGAAAAGTATAAACTTGAACAAATCCACCACATTTGAGTCCAGCTCTTCACGGATCTCCAAAATCATTCTCCTTCGTCTCTAATGCTTCAATTGCCTCCTCTCTTCATGAATTATCCTGTCTATGTAACCCCTAACTTCTATAAAAGGGCTTGCCTAAAGACAAAAGAACACAAAACTCTATATTGGACTAAGATACTTGATACCCCAACACTAGAGAGGGTATCTGATATTTATTTATGCAATAACATATAAATAGTAAAAAAAAAATAGAATTCGTATTGATACTGTAACTTATAAAGAATAAAATGGATCGAATCAAGTATGTAGTATTTACAGATAAAAATATTCAGTTATTGGTGAAAAATTAGTATACTTATAATGTTGAATTAGGATCAACTATGACAAAAATAAATTATTGAGTCAAACTTTTTTTTTTGATGTCAAGGTAATAGCTATGAATAGTCATCGACTCCCGAGAAAGGATAACAGAATAAGGCCCATTATGAGACATGATCGTTACAGTGCAACCGAGTCATTCTTGTCCATCTCTTAGAAAAAAGAACATAAATTAAAATACTAAATAATATGACAATACGTTTATATATGTTGGGACCCCTTCCCTAGGTCGAAGGGTGACCCAACCGGCACGACGGCTCAACGAACTGACTCATCGAGTCGAGTCCTCCCAGCCGCCGTTAAGCCTTTCCAACCTCAACATCCATGCCACATCAGAGTAATTTAAACATCCATTTAATTAAAGTGCGAAAGTAAATAATATATTACATGTTATAATGTTCCAAAAGTACAAACGTACATAGTTCAACATTTAGAAGTTCAGACTTAAAAAAAAATGACCGACCTATCAATAGAAACAAAAGGGAATATAGGACCACACAAGGACTAGGCTATCACCACGCTTTTCCCTCTATCAGCCGCTGAGGAACCTGAAATGTTAGTAGAGTAGTGAGCCTAATATTCAACATGGCTCAGTGAGTAGGAAAACCAGTATATCATCTAACTAGCACTCTGAAAACCGTACATGTATGCATGAGTAGTAATAGAAAGCATGGTATGTAGTAAAACAATTATAAATAGTGCAACAGTTAAAGAAAAGTAATTTAAATATATGCAGCTCAAAACTATATCCAGACTAGGGTTTAAATTATCAATACAACCCTATGGTCACCGCTAGAGTGGGTCATGAGTCAGGCGTACCGGGTCAAGGGCTAGGCGCATTCATCGAACGCCCTAACCCTGCTCTCGGTCCTCAAGTGTCATGCTCTAGCGGGTCTGAGGCTACGCGCACTGATCATATGCCCTAACCTCATCGTTCGGTCCTCAAGCCTAATCTAATCGCATCATGTACCCTAACCCCGTGCACTGATGTCCCCTTGACATTCGGCCCAGTCCCACGATATACTCTCAAATCTGTATTATGTTAACTCAATTTTAGTTCCTCATGAAATGTTGTTTAATTCCTGTCCTACTACCCCTAGTCGGTCTTAACCGACCCAAAATTCGACTCGGGTGAACCTGGTCAATCGGTCAAACTTAGTCAAAATTGGTCAACCTCAGTCAAACTCGGTCACCTTAGTCAAAGTTGGCCAACATTGGTCAATATGGTCAAGTTGGGTCAAAATCCCCAATCCCCAACATTTGGTCAAACTCTAGGCCTTTAGTTCAATTTGCGCAACAAATTTGTTGATTTTTCTTGCGATCAATCCAATCGTTGGATTTGCACAAAACTTTCCAGATTTGATCTAGAACCTTCAAATAATCACCAGAATTAAATTTGGGATTTTTGGACCTCATTTGACACGTCTTCTAGTAGCGATATCAGGTGTTCAAATTTTGGATTTTCATTCTATCCATACAGAGAATTTTCCAATTTTCCTGTGACCAATCCGTATGTCAAAATTGTACAAAAATTTCCAGATACGACCTATACTCTAAATATATTCACCAGGATTTTAATTTGGGATTGTTGGACTTCATTTGACCTAGTGTTCGTTTAGGATATCAGATACCTAATTTCCAGCCCTTTTTGCTCTACCTATGCAGCGAACGTTCTGAATTTTCTGCAGTCAATCCGTATATCGGATTGATGAGAAATTTTCCAGATACAATATATACTTCCTAAGGAGTCTCCAGAATTTTACTTCACAAATTTTGGACCTCTTTTGCTATGTTTTTCAATGATAATATCAGGAACTTTGTTTTTCTCGGATTGCACATGACAGACAGTCAGATTTCCATCTATTTGAACACCTTATACTTATTGGTTTGAGCCGAAAATTTTATACAACACTCTTAATTATCTCATAATCATACCCTCAAATTTTTAGATCAATCTGACATGCTATTTTTAAAAAAATCAAAACAGCAAGCTCAAAATCATAGCATCATGACAGGTTTTTCAAAAAAATTTTAAGTATTAACACATGCATGTTAAGTAGCCTACTTCAACACCATTTTTGACATGCTTCGAGTATTTCTTTGCTATTTCTCACAAAAAGAAAATTAAAGTAGACATTTCAAGCTTTGAAAAGAGCCATATTACCTTAAAATCAGAGCTCGGACGAGTGAGAAATCAGCTCACAAAACTCGGCCGAACACACTTGTTTGGTTTTCTGGGTTTTGCAGTGATGAAAAGCCCCCCTTCGATGCCATTTTTGACATGTTTCAAGAGGTCGGTTGGTGTTTCTCATAAAATAAAAGTTGAAGTAGACATTATAAGCTTTAAAACAATCTATAGTACTTTAATATTGGACTTCGGATGACCGAGATATTAGCCTTGCAAAACTCGGACAACACACATTTTTGGGTTTTTGCAGTGACAAACAGCAGTTTCTGCGGCCGTTTCTGCCTCAAACGGCCCTTGGTTTCGCCCAAAGGCTTACACCTCCTTGAAAAGGGTATCAAGAGCTTTCCAAAGACTCCAAGATCACTCAAAACGAAGCCCGAATGAGGAAGATATGAGAGGTAGAAAATGACTTGCTCAAGTTGAAAATTTGCAGCAATAGTGTGAGTGAGTTATTTGAAGGTGATTTTTGCAGCCCTTGTAGTAGTTCGTGGCCCTTTCTTGCTTGTATTAGTGCCCAATATACTGAGAATTCAGAGATTAATTGATGATTGCATCATAGGCCAAAACAAGGGACAAAAACTATGGGGAAAAGTAGTGGTTTTCTGCCATTCTTGTTGTTGCTCTGAAAAGAAGAAGAAGAAGAAAGAGGGAGAAGAGAAAGAAGAGAGGAGAAAGGGAGGCGGGTTGGGCTGTGCACCCAGCCCGACCCACATGGGCCTGGGTAGTCCAAACCCATGTGCCTGGGCTGCCCAGGTGTTTAAATATTTTTTTTTCTCCTTCTTTGTATATATGTATATATATACGTATATATACTCACTTTTCATCATTTTTTCTAAAATTATTAAAATTATTTGATTTATCATTCTTTACCAAAATCTTCTAATTATACACCATTTTCATTTTTTTATACAATTATTTTCTAAAAATTAAATAATTTACCCATAAATTACATTTTTCTCCCAAATCTTTCATTAATTTCTCTAAAAATTTTATAATTATTTTAAAAATTTAAAAATCAATCTCAAAAATTATTTCTCTTTAAAAATCACATTTTCCTTATGATTCCACATATTTTCTCCTCAAATTTGTATTTTTCTCATTTTTCTTAAATAAATAATTCAAAATTAGAAAAAAATGAGAATAATTCATGTATTTTCATTAAAATTTCTAGAAAAATATATGAAAATACATATTAAAAATATACGGGTCGTTACAATATAAAACTTCTATACCCAAGCACATGAAATACGACACCTTCTTTGTCAATTTTCTTTTCTTTTATATTTTATATATGACATTTTTCTAACATTAGCATGAATCTTCTTTACATGTTTTAAGAATGCAGATACGCTTAAAAATGTTAATATTTTGTGTTATATGCATCCTCAAAATATTCAATAAATTAGTTGTGTGGAAGTTATAGTGTGGTACATATTTAAGATTCTATATTAAGCTCCTCTGCAACACTTTTATACGATAGAAAATGCTAAGGTTGGTTATTCGAATCATTCACTGCATTATTCAATACGTGCTATCAAGAACTTCGTACGAGTTTTAAAAAATTGCACTATAAAAAAGGTCTTTAATGACATTTTATGTGCGTTGTCAAAGTTCCTCAGCAATGTTCATCCGCGAGTTGTTGCTTTTGAAGTTGTTATATGTCATGCAATTTTATCACTTTCAACATGTGTAGTAAAAATATTTATTGAATGTTATTAAACATATACACACGTTTGCAAGCAATTGTTGAACTCCAAGTACTATTTTCAAAAAGTATAATTTTTTTAATGTTGTAATAAACAAAATAACAAGCAGAAATCTCTTGTTTAAACTTTATGCATTGAAAAAGTTACGTTAAAATAGCTCCCCATTTAGGTTTTACAGTAGTGTAAACGATAATTAATCTCAAAATATACATAAAATAAATCTGAAGATAGACATTACAAGAAATTGGACTTTTAATTACAAAACTTTTAATTGCAAGCCCATAAGTAATAAGTAATAGTCATTATTTAAAGGTAACTTTTTATTGCAATACAATGATTGTAAGTAAAAGTACACATTGTGTGATAATTTTAAATGGCATTTAATTACGATATACATTATTTAGAAAAAAAAAAACTCACGATATAGCTAGTAATTTCAATAACTTTTTATTACAACCATTTGCTAAGGACGACTATTAATTAATTTTGTAAGTAAATGCGATAATTTTAATTACAACTTTACCTTCATAAGTGTTGAGACCCTTTCCCTACGTCGAAAGGCGGCCTAGTCGGCACAATGACTTAACAAACTCACTCATTGAGTCAAGTTCACCTAGTCACCATTAAACCTTTCCAACCACAACATCAAGCCACATCAAAGTAATTTAAACATTTATTTAGTAAAGTGCGAGAGCAACACAATATTACAAATAGTCTTTGTTTTGAAATACAGTTGACTATTAGTTACATTAACAAAAATGACCAACCTTTGATAAAGACTAAAAGAAGAAAAAAAGAACCACCAAGGGACTAGGCTATCATCATGTCTTTCTCTTTTTCAGCCACTAAGGAACCTGAAATGTTAGTAGAGTAATGAACCTAATTTGTAATGTGGCTAAGTAAGTAGTAAAATTAAAACAATGCATGTATGCATGAACAGAAATGGTAAAACAATGCTTGATAATAAAGCATGTAGTAAAACATTTATAAACAATGCAATAATTAAAAAAAAAAGTTTGAAATGCTAGTTGAAAACCATGTCAAGGCTAGGGTTCAAATTATTTAACCTTATGGTCATCGCTCGAGCTGGTCATGAGTCAGGCGTATCGACCACTCAAGCGGGTCATGAGCTAAGTGTATATGTCGAATACCCTAGCCTCATACTCGATCCTCAAGTGTCGTCACTCGAGCGGGTCTGAGGCTAGGCTCATTGATCATATGCCTTAACCCAACACTTGGACCTCGAGTCCAATTCTAATCAAATCGTGTACCGTGACTCGAACGCTAAGACCTCAAAACTATGGTCTCACTATCGGTGTACATTTATACATTTCAAACCAACTGATGTAACTCAAATTACATGAAACCATTCAACCAATGTCATTTCACACAAATTCTTATACAAGAAATACAAGTTAAAGTAACATCTGAATTAAACTACACACCTCGGATCCTGCGCAATGATGTCCGTTGACACTTAGCCTAGTGCTGTCATATATACTCAAACATTAAAACTCAATTTCAATTTCTCTGTGAAACGTACATGGCTCAATTTTAATTCAATTATCCCTTGCCGATCTTAATAGACCCAAATTTGACTCGGTTAAATTTGGTTAAACTTAGTCAATTGGCCAAACTTAGTCAGAACTAGTTAACTTAGTCAGAATTGATCAACATGGGTCAAATTATCAAAATAAGTCAATTTGGTCAAAATCCCTAATTTTTCCATACTTCATCAAATTTTTAACTTTTTGTTCTATTTGTGCAACAAATTTCCAATTTTTTTGTAATCAATCCGTGAGTCAGATTTGCTCAAGAATTTTTAGATTAAATCTATACCCCTTAAATATTTTCAATAATTTTAGTTTTGATTTTTAGACTTCATTTAATATGGTTTTCAAGTGGAATAAAAGGGTAGTCAATTTCCCAATATTTGACTTGCGGTCAAGTAGAATAATAGGGTAGTCAAATTCCTAATTTTTTGTTCTATTTGCACAGCAATTTTTTTTTTATTTTTTCACGATCAATCGGTGCGTTAGATTTGTGCAAAAATTTTCATATTTGATCTATACCCTTAAATATTCCCTAAAATTTAAGTTTTTGATTTTTAGACTTCATTTGATATGGATTTCAAGTCGGATAATAGGAACTGTGAATTCCTATTTTGCATGTGATAGCAATCACATTGTGTATCAATTAACCCACCTAACCATGTCCTTTTTGGACGAAACTTGGTATGCTCATTCTTGGGTTGTATAACAAGGTGTCCACAAATTTTAGATCAAAATGACAAGTTTTGGCCAGTTAACTAATCCCTTAAATTCTTAGCTAAGTCACAGAAAATTTTGGGTCCATGTTTTTCATTGGTTTTCTAGTGTTTATTTTCCCCTAGTAAACATTCTATCTAAAGCTATTCCTTACACTTATCATTAGTGTTTAGGTCATAGAACATCCTCATACTAAATTTCATTCGAATCAATAAGCATATGTAGCAAAAATTTGCTCATGCATTGCATCAAACACCTCACATGCTTCTCTCACAAACTCTGAAATTTTTCAAGTGTGAAAACACCTACCTAATAGGCATCTTTGCATGCAAATAAAATGACAAATACAAGGGCTTATGGCACGAGATTTATACCTTTCGGTGGCCTCAACTATGAGGTTTAACCACACCAAAATTTGGCCTGATTGAACACTCCTAAAAACCTCAACTATTGCCCCGAAGTTGTTCCCAGAACACATTATGTTGTCACAGTTTGCAAGCAACCTTCAGTTGGAACTTGAAGTATACATTATTAGGATGGGGTAGGGTTTCTTTACCTTAAGAAACAACCACCAAATGGTTGAGAAAACGTCCCTCCAAAACTCGGATCACACATTTTTCTCTGCTGATGATTTCCAATTATGTCGACAGCTTCCCTTCATGGTCAGTTTGGTCTCTGCTAGCTGGTGCTTTTCAACCAATGGTTTGCACATTCTTGAAAAGGGCAGTTAGAGCTTTCCAAGAACTGTAAGCTTGTGCAAAACGGAGTTGGGACGAAGACGTTATGAGGGCTTGAAGTTGGATAGTTGTAATAAAAATTCTGTAGAAAACTGAGTTGTTATGTTGCTTGGGGAAGTATTTGCACGGCTCAAACAGTGTCACTTGGTCACCCACATGACCTGGGGGTGGCTTGGCATGGTGCGCCACCGGCCGAAGTTGCGGGGACCGATTGCAGCAGTGTTAGTAGCCAAAACCAAAGAAAAAAAACTTGATTTTCTACTGGTTTTTCAGCTAGAAATAGGGAAGGAAAGGAAGAAGAAAGGGAGGGAAGATGTGAGAGAGGGGAGTTGGCCGGCGCGTGGGCTGCCAAGGGCGCGGGGCCGCCTGCACAGGCCATTCGGCCCATGCTCTACGTGGCTTAGGCAGTCCAGGCCCATGACCTGGCTGCCCAGGTCCCTTTTTTAATTCCCTTTCCTTTATATATATATACATATATTGTAACGACTTATATTTCCAATCACCAAGTTCATGGATTCAATGTATGTATTTTTGCATATTTTTCTAAAATTTTTAATAAAAATATATGAATTTTTCTAATTTTCTCAAATATTACCCATTTAATTGACGAAAATTAGATTAATTAAGAAATATGATTTTTTGGGAACAAAATAAGTTCATTGTTGAAGAAATATAATTTTTTTGGTTAATTACATAGATTTTTGAAAGAAATAATGAATTTTTAGGTAATTATATATTTTTTGAGAAAAATGTTATTTCTGAGTTGAATGTGTATAATTAATAATAATAACAATAATATTAAGAATAATAAGAGATAACTAAATAAATAAATAAAAAAGAATATATATGTATATGTGTGTGCATGTGTATGTGTATGTCTGTATGTATAAAGAAAGGGGGGAAAAAACAAAAAAGCCAAAAAAAAACCCATCTTGGCAGCCCAGGCCTATCCTAGGCCCATGTGGGCTAGGCTGGGCGCATGGCATTCTTCTTTCTTCCTTCCCTTTGCCCTGAAAATCTGCAGAAAAGAAAATTTCTCCCCTTGTTTTGAGCCACGCTTTCCGACGACTAAGTCCCTCGCTGACTAGCCCTCGCAACTCCAGCTGGCGGGGCACCATGCCAGGCCACCCCCAGGTCATGTGGGTGGCCATATGGCATGGTTTGAGCCATTCAAATATCCTTCAAAGCAACACAAAAACCAATTTTTTACAAAATACCTGTTGCAAACACCCAACTTCGAGTTCTCATATCTTCTTCATATTATGTCCGTTTTGGATGATCTTGGGGTCTTTAGAAAGCTCTCACTGCCCTCTTTAGAAATGTGCAAGCTGTTGGTTGAATCCCCTAGCCATTAGAGACTGAAATGATCATGAAAGTATATTGGCCGACATAGTTGCAGGCTAAAACTGCTGGAAAAAGTGTTTTGATCCGATGTTTGAGAGGTTGGTTCCTAACCCATCCAAGGTTGAATTTTGAGGTACGACACTCTTTTTTATCCGCTCAATGTGCACTTCAATCTCCAATTGATAGAAAACAAAAACGGATCTCTGGAACATGGTTTCTGAGGTGGATCTTGACAAACCGTGACGATAGAAGGCGTTCTAGGAGCAACTTCCGGGCAACAGTTGAAGTTGTTATGAGTGTGCGATCAAGCCAAAATTTGGTGTGGTTAAACCTCACACTTGAGTCTACAAGAAAGTATAAATCTCGTGCCATAAGCTCTTGTATTCATGATGTTATATGCATGCAAAGGTGCCTTGTTAGGTAGTTGTTTTGATACTAAGAAAAATTTTAGAGTTTGTAAATGCATACTAAGTGTTTGATAGTGTGTTTGAATGAGATTTTAGACATATTTGCTTGTTGTTTTGAATAAATTTTAATTAGTGAATGTTCTATGATCTTAATGCTTATAATAGATGCAAGAAATGACCTTTAAATTAGAAGTTTAATAGGAGAGATAGACACTTGAAAAACAATGGAAAACATGAACGTATAATTTTTTCTGACTTGGCTGAGAATTCGAGGGATCCGTTCAGTGACCAAAACTCAATATTCTGAGTTGAAATTTGATAGAGAGCTTACTGGGTATCCCAAGAACAAATATACCAAATTTTAGCCAAATCCGACTTTGGGTAAGTGGGTCAAATTATGCGCTCAGTGACTGCCTGTCACATGCAACCCAGGAAATCAAAGTTCCTAACATCCCAATTTAAAACTATACCAACTAAAGTCCAAAAATTCCAAACTGTACCAAATTTCAACCAAATCTGACTTTGGGTAAGCAAGTCAGATTATGCGATCAGTGACTGCCTGTCACATGCACCCTAAGAAATTAAAGTTCCTGATATCCCAAATTAACACTATATCAAATAAAGTCCAAAAAACTCAATCTAAAATTGTAGTGAATATCTAGTTGGCATTGGTGAAATATGAAAAGTTTCACACCAAACCCACGCATAGATTGATCACAGAAAAATTGACAAATTTTTTGCGCAGACAGAATAAAAGGTTGGAAATTTGACTACCCTGTTATTCCACTTGAAAACTAAACCAAATGGAGTTAAAAAAAATTGAAAAATAAAATTTTGGAAAATATTAGGGGGATATATATTAAATCTAGGAATTTTTATGCAAATCTGAAGTACGAATTGATTATAGAAAAATCGACAAATTTGCTGCGCTGGTAGGACAAAGAGTTGGAAATTTGACTAAGTATGAAAAAATTGGGAGTTTTGATCAATTGGATTTATTTTGACCAAAATTGACCCAATTTGACGTATGTTGACCAATTTTGACTAAGTTGACTAATTTTGAAGAAATTTGGTCGAGTCAAATTTGGGTTTACTGAGACTGGTTAGGGATAGTTAAACTAGAATTGAGTCACGTTTCACAAAGGAACTAAAATTGAGTTTTAATGACGCAGATTTGAGTGTATGCAACAGGATTGGGCCGAGTGTTGATGGGACATTGTGCACAGGACTGGAGGTGAGTAATTTAATTTAAATGTTATTTAACTGTATTCTTTGCATAAAATATGATTGAAATATATTGGTTGTATGGTTTCTTGTGATTGAGCTACATTAATTGACTTTGAAATATATGTATTCATACATCGACAGTGAGACTATAGGCTCAACGTCCGATTGCGAAGTCATGGTACATGATATTAGAGCCTAGGTCGAAGTTAGGGCATATGATCAGTGTGCCTAGCCTCAGACCTGCTCAAGTATGACACTTGAGGACCGAGTGCAGGGTTTGGGTATTTGATGAATACGCCTAGCTCATGACCCGCTTGAGTGGCTGATATGCCTGACTCATGACCTACTCGAGCGATAACCATAGGGTTGGATTTGATGACTTGAACCCTAATCCTATTACCATTTTCAACTGCATGTATTTAAACTAGTCTTCTTTAGTTGTCTTATTGTTTATAACTATTTTACTACATGCCATGTTTCTGTTATTATTATTCATGCATACATGCACAATTTTTTTGGAATACGGGTTATTTGTGACGTACTGGTTTTAGTACTCACTGAGCCACATTGCATATTAGGCCCACTACTCTACTAACATTTCAGGTTCCTCAGTGGCTGACAAAGGGAAAGGTGTGGTGATAACCTAGTATTTTGGGTGGTTCCCTGGTCTTTTTTTTGTCCTATTAGAAGTTGGTTACTTGTATATCTGTAACCAATGAAAAAACTGTTTACTTTTGAGAACAATACTATATGTAATATTTTGTTTACTGTCACACTTTATTGAATAGATGTTTAAATTACTCTGGTGTGGCTGGATTGTATTGGTTGGAAAGGCTTAACAGTGACTGAGCGAACTTTACTCGAAGAGTGAGTTCATTGAGTTATCGTGCCGGTTGGGCCGCCTTTTAGCCTAGGGAAGGGGTCCCAACAGCTTTGGTATCATAGCCTAGGTTCAAGATTGAAGAACATTCATAAATGAAGGACCTAGGTGAAATTAGAGTAATCGGAAAAGTAAACAAAACCACAAACTTAAAAGAGAAACTATCAATAATAAACCATATTTTGAACATAACGCTTATTACTTAGTGTTTAGGTCGACTCTACTTAAAATGGATGAATAACTAATAATTCAATTTGAAATGCAGATAGAGATGTCGCTCAAGCGGGTAGAGCAACATCCAGGTGAGGCAGACCATCGCTTAGGCCTTAGGAGCCTCCGCCACCTCCACACTTTCGATTTAGCCCGGGCAGGACCCCATGCAGAGGCTCGAGGCTATGATTAGGGTGTCTAACAAGGCTATGCAGGCCAAGAATGCCTTACTAACGGAGAGACTTGATAGACAGGAGGCTGAGAAACAGAAGGATGAGTCATTCACGTCGGTGGGACCTTCTGTTTTGGTTATGCCTGTGGCAAAAGTCGTTCTAATTATTGTGCCACCATCGCCTACTTGACCTGCACCACCAACTCCAGAGCCACCAATTGAAGCTGTAGTAGCTCCAGTTGCCCTTGTTAAGGATAAACAGGGAAATGAGAGAGCCCACGCCTGACTCCTCAAGAGCTTTATGGATTTACGCCCTGTGATGTTCATAGGTGGTATTAGTTTGGAGATAATGAAGCATTGGTTGTTGAATATGGAGAAGAACGCTGAGGCCCCACGGTTATATGTGGCAAACTTAGTTCTATTCTCTGTCCATATGATGGAGGGCGAGGTTGCCAAATGGTGGCAATCTATGAGGAGTATAGAGGGCCAGGTCATCTTTTGGGCCAGATTCAAAGAGCTTTTTCTTGAGGCTTACATTCTGAAGGCTAAGCAAGAACATAAGAAGATTGAGTTTTTGAGCTTGCGTCAGGGGACCATGATAGTGAGCGAGTATACCCATCAGTTCCTATAGTTTGAGGCATATACACATTGGTTGATAGCTGAGCTAAGAGAGAAGGTTGGATTTTATCAACGAGGGTTGAGTATCGCTATTAGATGGGCGACTTCTACATCCAAGGCTCGGACTTGAGAGGAGATCTAGAGGAGGCCTTACAGTATGAGATGGACAAGTTGGATGGGTGCCTTAAGATTTTCATTGTACTGAGTAGACAACAGCAGCAAACACAGTTATAGATATAACCATCATGTACAGGTGGATTCGAAGGTTATAGGGGTCGTGGTCGTCACCAAAGGCACAAGAAGAGGAATTTTTAGGAGGGACAGTCGAGCATCATTCCCAGTCAGGCCATTACGACGGCAGTTGCACTTGTGACCACTCCTGTTTAGTCACAGCCATTGACATTGCAGTAGAGCGCATTCTATGGGAGTCGAGGTAGAGGCTGTGGTCGAGGCTGTAGACCGAGTCAGGTTACCAAAGTGGACAAAGGCCACCCTTTATATGTAATCAGTGTGGACAAATCCAACACAAGAGGGTTGAATGTCTGTTTCTTGGAGCAGGTCCTAGTTCTTTTACCCCAGCCATCGGAGACAGAGCACAGACAGTCACCTAGCCTAACACCGACTCAACGAGGACCTTGGTGGAAGGTACCGTTACATTTGGTGATTCATCTATATATGTACTAATTGATGTTGGTTCTACATTGTTTTTTATTTTCAGGTGTGTTGTAGCTAGATTGAGACTTAAACCAGTTAGGGTTTCTACTTGTTTGATATTGAATACTATTGCTGAGCACCACATTTACCGCAACATGACATGTGAGAGGTATTGTAACAACGCGGGCCCACCATGATGATATTGTCCCCACCTTAGCCACCATTAACTTAGTGTAGGGTTTTGTTCTTGACAAGACTCAAATCTGAGTCTTTCAAAAACATTCAGCACTAGTAAAGCTCGCAAGTGCTCATTTAATCTAGGCATCACTCTAGTGTCAGACTGATGTGGGATATTACAAGTGTGTACTTAGATTGGGGGACCTTGAGACTATTTTAGACCTCCGAGTGTTGGAGTTTCTCAAGTTTGATGTCATACTCGATATGGATTGGCTAGCTACGTACCACGTACAGATTCCAAAGCAACCCATCGTTGTCTTTCAGGGTAGAGCTTCTGATAAGCAAAGCACCCGTGGTCGAATGGTGACACCACATGATATAGATACTCTTGCTGGTTTGATGACCATAGACGAGCACCTTCATGGTCGAGCATTGACGAGATCCAGATCGTCAAATATTTCCCTGATGTGTTCCCCGAGGATCTATCCAGCTTGTCCCCTAAGCAAGAGATCGACTTTATCATCAAGGTCATTTTAGAGACACAACTTATAGCAATTCTTCCTTATTGCATGATGCCTAAGGAGTTACAGGAGTTGAAGATCCAACTAGAGGAGTAATTGAGTAAGGGTTTCATTTCACCTAGTGTGTCACCTTGGGGTGCTCCAGTGTTGTTTGTGAAAAAGAATGATGGGAGCCTTCGTTTATTCATCAACTACCGATAGTTGAACAAGGTGGCGATCAAGAATAAGTATCATCTTCTACTTATCTATAACTTATTTGATCAGCTTAGATGTACCAAGATGTTTTCAAATATTGATCTAAGATCTGGGTACCATCAACTAAGAGTTAGGGAATCAGATGTACAAAAGACTGCATTTCACACTAGATATGGATACTACGAGTTCTTAGTCATGTCATTCGACATAAGAAATGCCCTAGCTATGTTTGCACACTTCATGCAGAGAGTGTTTTAGCTATATCTCGATGCCTTTGTGATCATCTTCATCAATGATAACTTCATCTATTCGAGTTTTCGTGAGGAGCATGCCAAACACTTGAGGATCGCATTAAAAACTTTGAGGGAGCATAGGTTATATGTTAAGTTCAGCAAGTGTGAGTTTTGGTTATCAAAGGTCAAATTTTTGGGTTACAGGGTTAGAGCTGAGGGTATTTCGGTTGACCCTACAAAGGTCAAGGTGATTATTAGTTGGCTGAAATCTACCACAGTGACTGAGATCTACAGCTTCTTGGGTTTAGTAGGCTATTATCGCTATTTTATCCAAAACTTTTCAAGGATTGTAGCTCTGATGACGAAGCTAAAAAAGAAAGCTACTCCATTCGTATGGATTGATGGGTGAGAGAATGCCTTCCTTGAGCTTAAGTAAAGATTGACATTGGCTCCAGTGTTAGTGTTGTCAGAGCTCAGCCAAGAGTTAACTATACACACTGATGCATCATAGATAGGCTTGGGCTATGTATTGATGCAAGTTGACAGGGTTAGTACTTTTGCTTCACAACAGTTGAAAGTTCATGAATGGAACTACCTTGTACATAAACAAGAACTGGCAGCAGTAGTATTTGCACTCAAGATATGGCGACATCATCTTTATTGTGAGCGTTTCACGCTTTATTCAAATCACAAGAGCCTTTTTCATAGAAGGATTTGAACATGAGACAGAGGCGATGGATGAAGCTGTTGAAGGATTATGACTTCACTATCAAATACCATCTAGGAAGGCTAATGTAGTGGCTAATGCTTTAAATAGGAAATAGGTCGATACTCTATGAAAGCTAGACACATGTCTCATGAGTGGAAGATGATTGATTTTGTCACGATTATGAGTATCTGTGAGTCATCTTTTGAAGCTAGAGTCAATGGACAAATTAAGGCTCAGGCAGTTCAAATTCAAGAGATCACGAAAGGATAGCCTCGTGATGTGGACTATGATATATTCAAGGCATGGGCTGAAGACGCACCTCGTGGAGAGTGGTCATTTGATTCATAGGGTGCATTGAGGTTCAGGGGATGGCTATGTGTATCATATTATGCTAGCTTGAAACATAGTGCACTTGAAGAACTACACTGTTCAAGATACATTATTCATCTGGGTGCCAATAAGATGCATCAAGATGCTAACCGTACATATTAGTGGCCTGGGATGAAGCAGGACATAGATCTAGAGATGTGATACATGCTAGCAAGTTGAAGTTAAACACTAGAGGCCTGGTGGATCTTTACAACCCCTATCTATATCGGAGTGAAAATGGGAACACATCACTATAGACTTCGTTACAAGACTACCTCATACACAAAAGAGGCATGATGTTGTTTGGGTAGTTGTGGACCAGTTAACGAAGTCAGCCCATTTTCTTCCTATGAATAGTAAGGATTCAGTGGAACAGTTAAGCCATCTTTACATTAGAGAGATTATGAGGTTTCATGGTATTCCCTTATCCATTCTGTCCGACAGGGACGCTAGGTTCAGATCCCAATTTTGGGAGGAGTTGTAGATTCAATTAGGGACAAAGATGAACCTTAGCATAACATTTCATCTATAGACTGATGGTCAATTTGAATGAGTGATCCATATTTTGGAGAACATGCTACACTCCTGCATTATATATGTCGGTGGTAGCTGGCAGGATCATTTGGCTTTGTGCAAGTTTGCTTACAATAACAGCTACCGGTTGAACACTGAGATGGCACTATTTGAGGCATTGTATGGTCGACCATGTAAAGCCTTGCCTGCTAGGCCAGGACTAGTGACAAAGTAGTCTTGGGCCCCGCCTTCATATAGGAGATATATGAGAAGATACAGAGGATTAGGCAGAATCTGAAGGCTGCTCAAGACTGATAAAAAAGTTATGTTGATAACCGAATGAGGGTCTTTGAGTTTAAGGTTGACGACCATGTCCTCTTTCGTATTTCACCTCGAAAAGGGCAAACATGCTTTGGGATTTTAGGGAAGCTTGCACCAAGATATGTAGGGCCTTTTGAAATCCTTGAGAGGATAGGTCATATTGCTTATCGACTAGCATTGCTGCCAAAGCTATCAAGTGTGCATAACGCGTTCCATGTTTTTATGTTTAAAAAGTATCACCCTGATCCCTTGCATGTTATTAATTGGAGGCACATTGAGTTGCGAGGGGATTGCACACACGATGAGATGCCTACGACCATCATCGATTGAGTTGTGAGGAAGTTGCGCAACAGGGAGATACCAATGGTACGAGTGCGCTAGCAGCTCCATGGTGTCAAACAAGATATATGAGAGAGTGAAGATTTCATGATCCGACATTACCCTAAGTTGATGAGTGTCGCCCCATGACTTGTACTATCTACATCATTTGTAAATTTCGATAACAAAATTTTGTATAAGGGAGGTAGACTGTAATGACCTATATTTTCGAACACCTAGTTGATGGTTTGATATATGTATTTTCCCGTATTTTTCTAGAATTTTTAATGAAAATATATGAATTCTATCTAATTTTATCCATTTAATTGACGAAAATGAGATTAATTAATAAATATGGTTTTTGGGAAGAGAATACGTTAATTATTGAGGAAATGTGATTTTTGTGAGCAAATATGATTTTTGGGTAGAATGTGTATAATTAATAATAATAATAATAATAATAATAATAATAATAAGAGAAACATATATATGTGTGTGTGTGTGTGTGTGTGTGTGTGTGTGTAATTGTTTGTATGTGTAAAGAAAGGGGAAAAAACAAAAAAATGAAAAAAAAATCCACCTGGACAGCCTAGGCGCATGGGCCTGGACTGCCCAGGCCCATGTGGACCAAGCTGGGCGCATGGGTTGGTCCATGTGTCCAACCCTCTTCTCCTTTCCCCCTCCTCTTTCTTCTTCCTTCTTCCTTCCCTTTGCCCATAAAATCTGCAAAAAAGTAGATTTTTCGCCTTGTTTTGAGCTATGATTTCGGGCGACTGAGTCCGCCGTTGACCAGTCCCTGCAACTCTGGCCAACGAGGCACCATGTCAAGCCAGCCACCCCCAAGTCACATGGGTGGCCGCGTGGCATAGTTTGAGTCATTCAAACACCTTTCAAAGCAACACAAAAATCAGTTTTCTTTGGAAGACCAGTTGCAAACGCCCAACTTCGAGCTCTCATATCTTTCTCATCCCATGTCCATTTTGGATGATCTTGGGGTCTTTAGAAAACTCTCACTGCCTTCTTCGAGAATGTGCAAGTCGTTAGTCGAATCCCCCAGCCATTAGAGACTGAAACGAGCATGAAAGTGTTGATTGACATAGTTATAGGCTGAAACTATTGGAAAAAGTGTGTTGATCTGATTTTTGAGAACTTGGTTTCTAACCCATTCGAGGTTGGATTTTGCGATAATACCACTCATTTTGATTCTCTCAATGTGTATTTCAATCTCTAATTGATAGAAAACAAAAACTGGTATCTGGGACATGGTTTCTGAGGTGCCAAAGATAGTTGCTGGCAAATTGTGACAATAGAATGCATTCTGGGGGCAACTTAAAGGCAACGATTAAAGTTCTTAAGAGTATTCGATTGGGCCAAAATTTGGTGGGGTTAAACCTCACACTTGAGACTAGAGAAAAGTATAAATCTCGTTCCATAAGCTCTTGTATTCCTAATGTTATATGCATGCAAAGTTGCCTTGTTAGGTAGTTATTTTCACACTAAGCAAAAATTTTGGAGTTTGTAAATGCATACTAAGTGTTTAAGAGAGTATTTGAATGAGATTTTAGACACATTTGCTTGTTGTTTTGAATGGATTTTACTTAGTAAATATTCTATGATCTTAATTCTTATAATAGATGCAAGAAATAACCTTTAGATTTGAAGTTTAATAAGAGAGATAGACACTTGAAAAACAATGGAAAACATGAACCCAGAATTTTTCTATGACTTGGCTGAGAATTCGAGGAATCTGTTCATTGACCAAAACGTCATATTTTGAGCTGAAATTTTTTGGAGAGCTTACTAGATATCCTAAGAACGAGTGTACCAAATTTCAGTCAAATTCGAGTTGGGTAAGTGGATCATATTATGTGACCAATGACTGCCTATCACATGCAACCTGATGAAAGAAAGTTTTTGATATCCCAATTGAAAATCATACCAAATGAAGTCCAAAAATCTCAAACTAAAATTTTGATGAATATTTAGGGGGTTTAGAAGAAATATGAAATGTTTTGTGCCAATTGGACACACAGATTGATCGCAGAAAAATCAACAAATGTTCTACGCAAATAAAACGAAAGGTTAAGAATTTGACTACCTTGTTATTCCACTTGAACATTGTAATAAATAGAGTCCAAAAATTGAAAAATAAAATCATGGGAAATATTTGGGTGATATAGATTAAATCTGAAAAGTTTTGCACAAATTCGACTTACGGATTGATCGCTGAAAATTTGGCAAATCTGCTACATGGGTAGAGTAAAGAGTTAGAAATTTGATTGTGGAAAAATTGAAGATTTTGATTAATTTGATTTATTTTGACCTAAATTGACCAATTTTGACCCATGTTGACCAATTCTGACTAGGTTTGGGTCTAATGAAACTGGTTAGGGACAGTTGAATTAAAATTGAGTCACGTTTCACAAACGAACTGAAATTAAGTTTTAATGATGTAGATTTGAGTGTATACAACGGGACTGGGTTAAGTGTCGACGAGACATCAGTGCGCATGACTCGAGGTGAATAATTTAATTTAAACGTTACTTTAACTGTATTCCTTGTATAAAATATGATTAAAGTGACATCGATTGTATGGTTTCTTGTGATGGAACTGCATTAACTGTTTTGAGATATATGTAGTTGTACACCAATAGTGAGACCATAAGCTCGAGGTCCGAGCGCAGGGTCAGGGTACATGATGTAATTGGGATTAGACTCGAGGTTTGAGTGTCGAGATTAGGGCATATAATCAGTGCGCCTAACCTCAGACCCGCTCAGGTACGACACTTGAAGACCAAGCGTGGGATTTGAGCATTCGATGAATACACCCAGCTCATGACTTGCTTGAGTATCCGGTACGCCTAAATCATGACCCGCTCGAGCGATGACCATAAGGTTGGATTTGATAACTTGAACTCTAGTCCTGGTTCAGTTTTGAGCTTCATGTATTTAAATTAGTTTTCTTTAACTGTTTCATTGTTTATAACTGTTTCACTACATGTCGTGTTTATGTCACTACTATTCATGCATACATGCACTATTTTTTTGGAATGCGAGTTATTTGTAACATACTGGTTTTATTACTCACTGAGCCATGTTGCATATTGGACTCACTACTTTACTAACATTTTAGGTTCAGCAGCAGCTAACAAAGGGAAAGACGTGGTGATAGCCTAGTTCCCTAAGTGGTTCCCTGTTCTTTTTTTTAGGGTTATATTAAAGGTTGGTCACTTGTATGTTTATAACAAATGGTCAAATTGTTTACTTTTGAGAACAAGACTGTATATAATATTTTGTTTACTCTCGTACTTTATTGAATAGATTTTTAAATTACTCTAGTGTGGCTGGATGATATTATTTTGAAAAGCTTAACGGTGACTGAGTAAACTTGACTTGATGAGTGAGTTCGTTAAATCACCGTGTTGGTCAGGCTGCCTTTCGGCCTAGGGATTTTTCACTCATCGAGTCAAGATCGTTGACTGGATGATGTTTGAATCAATAACTCCCTAAGCTAAAAAAGATTCTTTTTTCTCATTATTGGTTAGCAAAAGTAGTAAGAAAAAGAGATGAAAAAAACTCTTTTATATTAGATTGCTTTTACCATATATTTATATATCCAATCCAAT
>JAJIYU010006203.1:0-21057 GCA_030144865.1 Tinospora cordifolia | reverse complement strand
TGAGATCTTTACCAACGTTAGTGTTAAAGAAAATTCAACCACCATTAGTATTCCCTGAGGACGATACCCGGACTTTCCGGATATTACTACAAGCGATCTCGTATACTTGCGGGTTCGCTAACGATAAGATATATCAGAACCTTCAAAAACCTATTGGTGGAGAGGTATGAAAAAAGATGTAGCCAAGTATGTCTCTAAGTGTCTAACCTATCAACAGGTAAAGGCAGAACACCGAAAACCCTCTAGATTGTTACAACTACTTCCGATCCCAGAATGGAAGTGGGATAACATTGCCATGGACTTCGTCAGCAGATTACCTAGAAATCATAAATGGGAAGGTACTGTTTGGGTGATTGTGGATCGCCTCACTAAAGTGGCACACTTCTTGCCCATTAGACCCACAACCAAGTCAGTTAAACTAGGTGAGCTTTATGTGAAAGAAATTATTCGCCTTCATGGAATACCTAAGACAATTGTGTCAGACAGAGACACTCGTTTCACCTCACAATTTTGGAAGAGTTTACAGAAAGAACTAGGTACTACACTCACCATGAGTACGGCTTTCCAACCCCAGACAGATGGCCAATCAGAAAGAGTTATTCAGATGCTGGAAGATATGTTGAGGTCTTGCATCATTGACTTCAAAGGGAACTGGAGTAAGTACCTGCACTTGGCAAAATTTGCCTATAACAATAGTTACCAGGCAAGTATAGGGATGGCACCGTACGAAGCTCGCTATGGGAGGCCTTGTAGAACACCAATCTGTTGGGCTGAACTCGAGGATCACGTTCTTACTGGGCCAGATCTCTTGCAAGATATGACCAATCAGGTGAAACAAATCCAGAAGCGTCTGACAATTGCACAAAGTAGACAAAAAAGCTACGTAGATAGGAGAAGAAAACCTCTAGAATTCCACTTAGGTGATAAAGTGTTCCTAAGGATCAGCCCTAAAAGGGGATCAAATGATTTGGAATCAAAGGAAAACTAGCACCACGATTCATTGGACCCTTCGAAATACTCAGAAAAATCGATGAATCTGCCTACGAGTTAGACCTTCTAAATCGAATGTCCTCAATCCACAATGTATTTCATGTATCAATGCTGCGAAAATACGAACCAGACCCCTCCCACATAATTCGATGGGAAGAAGTAGACATGTAAAATGATGCCACATATGAAGAAGTCGTGGTTAGGATCCTAGATCGCAAGATACAGAGCCTGAGAACAAAAGATATTCCCTTAGTCAAAGTTCTCTGAAAACACCATGGCATAGAAGAAGCTACTTGGGAATTGGAAAGTGAGATACAGAATAAGTACCCAGAACTGTTCATGATAAGAAATCCATCAACAGACACTCAAGTACCTACTGATAGATTTCGAGGACAAAATCCCTTTTAAGGGGGGTAGAATGTAATACCCCAAATTTTTTTGTATATATGAATGCGATTAGTATATGCCTATTTATTGATTGGTACATATACGTATATTTGACATGCAATTGATTAATTGGTTGGCATAGAAGTGTAGATGGTTATGCATTAAATATTAGGCACATAACCTTCTCTATTAAAATAAGGAAATAGTATTTTGAAAATAATATTCAGTATGATATTAATATGTATATAGAGGTATATGTATAAAGTATTAGTTAGATACATTTATAAAATTAATATTTTGAATAGTATATTTAATATGATATTTAACTTATATAGAGGTATGCAATTGTGAAAAAAAAGAAAAATATTTATATATATATATATATATATATATATATATATATATATGTTAAAAACCCTAAAACGAAAACCCAAAGCAAGCAAAAATGGAAATTATCCTTATTTGGAATGCGAAAAATGTCGGGTATGACCCTCAGAGACTCTATATAAACCCCTCAACCCCACTCATTTCATTCATCCCAAAACAAGAGTTGAAATTCCTCTTGTTCTCTCTTTGCCTCCTTCATGACAACCTCAGTCCTTTTTCTTCTTTTCTTGAGCTATTCTAAATAGCTTGTGAAGTAGTAGCAACGAAGGGCTACAAAATTTAGGAAGCGATCATGAGGTGAAGTTCTTTCCTTTCTTTTAATTTATTATTTTGATTTAAATAATGCTTGCTTGTTTTATCAGTTTAAATTTATTCTTGTCATTTTTATTTATGCTATTCAATTATTATACTACTTATGACCAAGAGAATATGCTCTGTAGCTGCATCTTGTACGATCTTCTACATCAGAAATCGAAAATCAATATGAATGTTATACTCTTAGAGTTATTATTTATCAAGCATTATTATGTTGTTTATGACTAAGAGAGTATGCTCTGTAGTTTTGTCTTGTACGATCTTCTACATCAGAAATTGAAAGTCAATGTTTTCATGAATGTGAATGTATTTAATTACTATTGTAATATTTATTTATTATTGCTCTTATACACAAAAAAATAAGATTAAATAAGATTTCAACCACGTACTAGTACGGAGACGAACTTTCTGTGTTCCATGTAGAATTGGAACTGGCTGTTAAAACTGACACCAGAATTGAATGGGTTTCAGGAATGATCCCACTAGAGATGGGTTTGAGTTTCAAAAGTGATCTCTCTCCCTAGATCTGGAGCACAGAGGTTATCCCCGTTCGGTCTAAATTATGACTGAAATAATATATTATTTGAATCGATTTAATCTCTGAAAGTGTTTGATATGCTTGTATTATTTGGTTGAAATAATGAATTAAATAGATGAAATGATTCACTGGGCTTTTTAACTCACCCCCCTATTTTTCAGATTTTAGGAAATTAATTTATCAGCTCACGTGAGAGATTTTTTATTAAGAAATTTCTTTATTTAATTGTCAGGCATGTGGACCCAAGCATAATTATTTATTTTGATTTTGAATTTATTTTCTCTGTAATAGATCATTGTACTCAAAATCTTAGAATAAATAAATAAAGAATTTTATGTACAAGGCTATGAAAGATTTTTGTATATAGACTTATATGCATAGGAAGTCTCTTAGAAAGAAGAACGTAGCACAGGCCCGTCTCCCGGGCGGCCCAAGATTATTGATTGAAGAAAATTAGACCATCAGATGACATGGACGATGGGGCTTGAGAGGCGGGGTGTTATACCAAATCAGTAAGCTGGGAAAAATTTATGTTAAAGAGATCGTCAAGCTTTATGGTGTGCCCAAAACTATTATGTCTGATAAAGACTCTCGCTTGACTTCACAGTTCTAGCAAAGTCTATAGAATGAAATGGGTACTAAGCTCACCATGGGTACAACATTTCACCCTTAGACGAATGGTCAATTTGAGAGAATTATCTAGACTTTAGAGGAGATGTTGAGGTCTTGTGTTTTAGACTTCAAGGGGAATCGGAGCAAGTACTTACACTTGACAGAGTTTGCCTATAATAATAGTTATCAAGCAAGTATTAAGATGGCTCCATTTGAGGCTCTTTATGGATGACCCTATAGATCACCAACCTTTTGGGCTGAACTCAAAGATCATGTATTGACGGGACCAGATTTGGTGGAAGAAATGAATAACCAAGTCAAGTTAATACAGAAGAGGCTGACTACAGCACAAAGTCGTCAGAAAAGCTATGGTGACAGAAGGAAAAAACCACTAGAGTTCCAAGTTAGGGACAAGGTATTTTGAGAATTAGTCTTCAGAAGGGCATCTAGAGGTTTGGATTCAAAGGGAAATTATATCCAAGGTTTGTCAGACCCTTTGAAATACTTAAAAGAATTGGGGAATGTGCTTATGAGTTGGACCTACCAAACCAAATGACTTCAGCTCATAACGTATTCCATGTATCCATACTGAGAAAGTACAAACCTGACCCATCTCACATCATCCACTGGGAGGAAGTAAATATTCAAGATGACGCTACTTATGAGGAAACAATAGTCAGAATCTTCGACCATAAAGTACAGAGTCTACGAACGAAGGATATTCTGTTAGTGAAGGTAATGTGGAAACATCACGGGGTGGAAAAAGCTACCTAGGAACTCGAAAGTGAAATGAAGAGAAAGTATCCACCCTTATTCACTAGAAATCCTTAGTTATATACAAATTTCAAGGATGAAATTTTTCTAAGGAGGGTAGGTTGTAATACCCTAAATTCTCTGTACTTAATTAAATAAAATTTATCATTTATTCAGTGAAATTTTGGTGCGAAATGAAACTGGGCTCATTTCAGGGCTAAATTTAGCAGGTTCAAAAACTCTAATTTAGTGCCCTTTAGGGACCCAAAATAGCGTAAAATAAAGTAAGGTGACATAAACCAACTAAGGGGACAATATATCCAAAAACTAGAACAATTGGTCGATGTTAAGGTTTTCATTTGCCAAACATCCTTTAGTGGGTCCAAATTAGAAAGAATTGTCATTTAGGGTACCTCGGGGGATCGAAATGACCCAAAATGAAATGGAATGACATGAACTAACAAAATGAATGACATATCCAAAAATCAGAACAATTGGCCAAGATTTGAGTTTTCATTTGCTTAATGACCTCAGTAGGTCTTAAATAAGGAAGATTTTTTAAGGAAAATCATCTAGGGCCAAACCATACCTTAAAATGTGCATTAGGTTCATGTGATTTCAAAACTATAAGATATAAATCATAATCCTATGTAAATATTTTTATTTAATTTTTGTGAACCTATGAAGTCATGGCCACCCTAACATGTGCAAGTTACATGGGTGGAACACCATGATCATGTGCACCCTACCCTACACAAAGCTCTATGGGACGTGTCCATTATTTGAATCCTTGTAAAATGATCTCATGTTCCATGCAAATGATTCAATATACCCACATAAGTAGACGTTTCATATGGTCTAGAAACCATGAGACATGATTCCAGATACACCCCCACTCGATTGTGTACATCCACACCCACTTAAGCCAAAATCGGCCCAACCATGTACATGTGTGTGTGCACACATATGAGCGATCCTATTTAGATATTTTCTTGGAACCAAGATGAGCATATTTGACTATTATATGGTGTCCTCTCAAATCTGAGATTGTACACCCATGCTTGATGTCCAAGAAATAAGAGAATGAGAAAGTATTCATTGTGTATTTGTGTGCTAAGCAAGCAAAGAAACTAAAAAGAAAAGTTGCCATGAGCACATATGGGACATCTCATTTGAATTAGAATATGATTTAAACCTTTTTTGTGTCTACACATTGTTAAGAAACTAGATTGTATGCATATCTTTTGAATTAGAAAGTCATAGTGGTCTCACTTACCAACCATGAGCACACTTGCCCTCTTTATGCAAACCATCTCCTAATGAGTTTGGAAACATGCCCAAACATAGTGAGCTGCCCTAGATGCTCCCTTGTGCTCATGAACACCTATAAATATCCCCTCTTTCTCACATTCATCTCATCCCAAAGCAAAGAGTTGACACTTCCCTCTTTGCCTGTTCTTGCCCTCTTCTTGGCACCCCTTCTCGCTCTCTTTTCTTTCTTGTGTGAGAAGTTTTTATTTTAGTATTTTAGAGAGTTTTTGAAGTAGTTTTATTGGTTATTAGAAGTTCGTAAAGTTCTAAAAGTGGTAGGTAAGGGGAACCTCTGCTAGATTCTACAAAGAAACTCGGATTAAGGTGGAGGGGATTTCTTGAACTTCTACTTTGCTCTTTCAAATTTCTAGCATGTTCATGCTTGTTTGAATTGTAGTTTGTAAGCATGTTTTATTTTAGTTTCAGCATGTTTAATCATATTTTAATTTTAGTTCGGGATGTTTTTATGTTTTAATCGCTCATGAGAGCATGTCATGCTTAGAATCCATGTTTAGGATTTAATTCAATGTTTCAAGCATGCTATGTAATGTTTTCATGCTTTCTTGGTTATTCAAAATTCAGATATTTACATTTTTAATTTCTTTTATGACTAGGTGATTCTTATATATAAGAAATTGGAGATAAGAACCACGTACTGTCATAGTAACCCGTATGGGTGTTCTTAACACATGCTTGGATAGTGTGGTTGGGGGGCGCAACAAGGGATACTTGGTATGTGGCATCGAATGGAAAGTGACAAAGAAATGTCTTTCCACCCTAAAGAGGGGTGTCTAAATTAAGAACGTCAAGGGAATAGAATCCCTTTCAGTCTTAACGTCAACTACAACCAAAAAGTTGTTTAAATCACTTAATGCATGAAAGTGTTTAAATTTGAATGTGCTATTGATTTGAATAGTAACTTAATTGTTTAATGAATGATCCACTGGACTATGTGTTCACCCCTTCCTAAAAAATCCTTTTACTTTTCAAGAATTTGAAATGCATCATAAAGCTTGCTAAAGAATTAGAGAGTCTATTTTTAGAAAGTTTCTATATAAGGGCATATTGCCCAAATTTTGAATAAGGACTTTCGCTAAATTTTTGTTTTAAATTTTAGGGTTATGTACTCTTTCTTTTGATTATATGAATTCAATAATGTATTTCTTTATTTTATTTTGAATAAATAAAGAGTTTTAAGTTTTCTTTTATTCACTTGTATTATCTTCTTGAAAATTAAACTCAATGGAAGTGTACTTATGAGTATTTCTATAAGTGTTAGAATATAGGAATTGAAATGCAAGTTGTGTACTTATAAATGTAACATAGGACCCAACCTACCCTATGGTTGAACTTAAACCTGTCTCTAGGGGGTTGGGGTGTTATACCTAAAAGAGAAGAAAAAAACAACAAAGAGATTAAAAAAAAAAAAAGCAAGAGGAATGATGAGGTGTTTTGGGAGCCATTTATTAAATGGAAGACTTGAATTTGATTTGTTGGTTGATATATATTAATGAGGCAGTAGGAACTTGCAGCTTTTCTCAATTTCGTTCTTTCTTTTCAAGTTTCATTTCTAGAACATAAAATCGGAGAAGCTGTACATACAGAGGGAAGAAAAATAAAAGAAAATCCGACATTTTTCAATAGATTTGACGCATGGGAAGTTATTTCTTCTTATTCTTGTTACAAAAATACTAAGTTACGTACTACGATCCTAGGGGTGTAATTTTTATTGTAATAGTATTTTATAATAGTACTAAAAAATTGGGTACTACCCCATTGTGAGTAAAACTAAATAAAAAATTATACTAGTACATTTCTAGTAATATATAGATCTTAGATATATGGTTAATGTGTATTCATTTATCCTGTAAACACCAATATGAATATTCAAAGTATAATAACTTTAGGGGGCTTTTGGGTATTTTAAACCTCCAACAAAATTTCAATTAAGTCACACAGAAATGTAGAGAAAAAAGTTCATACCTATTGACACCAAATTCATGAATTTTACATATCAATTTAGATTTCAATAAGGGATTGACCAATTGGGTTATTTATCAAAAGTCGAAAAAATTAGTAAAAATATAATTGAGAAGCCTATTATTGATATTTTCTGCTAAAGAAATATTTTACATGAGCAGAAAAATAATTTTAAAAATTATTAAGCGTATTCAAATTAATGCGCACCAACACATGGGGTCAAATGCATATTTATGATTAAATATGAACTGTAAATACGTTAAAAATAATTTATAAAATAAATTTAAATGTGTTGAATTGGATTTGATGCATATAAAATGATTTTTGGTGACATGATTATATTGGTGCTATGGAGATAAATTGTTATAGGATATTAGGAGCTAGTTGGGCATTAATTTTAGTGAGTAATCTTTACTTGCGGTATTATGTGTGACATTGGTATTATATTAAAATTTTTGATTTGATTGAAATAAGATGATATATTGCATTTTATGCTTATTTGAATTTCATGAAATGATTTTGATGCATTGTAGCATGTCAATTACATATTAAGTAGGTTATTGACACGGCAACATTTCTATTGGTCATAGTTTCAGGGAACAGACTCACAAAGTTAACCATTGTGGTGATCTTGGTTGGTGCATTCCTAGTATGAAATGAGTGAGATAAAAATAGATAGATAATTAGATAATTAGAGGCTAGTGCACTCCTCATTAGCGCATGAGGAGCAAACTCGCTCTATTATTTGGAAGGAGGAAGATGGTACATGGTTTTTTAAAAGAATGGTACATGGTTTTTTAAAAGAATTGCACATGGTTGAAACTGATTACATGTTCACACATTATGTGATGGATGTATGCTATTGTTTTTTTCATTTGTAAGTGATTTGTGTGACGACCCCTCACTGGGCCCCAAGAACCCCCCTTAGGGCACTCTGGGCTAGGTGTTTACTCAAAGGTATTGTCCCTGCCCCCAAGGGTTTTCTTTCGCCTCCACAGAGATTCGAACCTAAGACCTAGGGCTCAAGTACTTAATTTTTTCATCATCCGCTACCATTGAGCCACTAAGTCTTGTCAGACCCCCTTCTCTAAGCCAAGGGCAACCCTATCGGCATAGTGGCCCGACGAACCCTCTCACAGAGACGAGTTCGCCCAACCACTGTTAAGCCATTTCCAAATCTCATACAATCAGATGATATCAAGATAACTGGAACACTTAGAAGCAAAAGTAAGCAACATATAAAGCAAAAGCATTTTATTAAACATTTGTCTTGTCCAAAATACATAGTGACCCTTTACATATGTACAAAATGACCAACCTCTAATCAAAAGATCAAAAGAACAGAAACAGAATTGTGAGGGAGTCACGTGATCACTACGCCTTTCCTTTTGTCAGCCGCTGTAGAACCTGAAATGATGATAGAGTAGTGACCCTAAAATCAATGTGGCACAGTGAGTAGGAAGTTCAGCATGTCATCCATAACCAATATTCCAGAAACAATGCATGTATGCATGAACAGTAAAGATAGTATGGCATTCGAAAGCATGACATAGTATAAAAATAGTTATAAACAGTGCAACAGTTTCAAAAAACATATTAAATCAATGCCAGTTAAAAAAACATATCCAGGCTAGGTTAACTCAGCAAAACCCAGCCTATGGTCATTGCTTGAGCGGGTCGTAAGTCAGGCGTACTAGCCACTTGAGCAAGTCGTAAGCTAGGCGTACTCCTCGAATACCCTAACCCCACACTCGGTCCTCAAGTGTCGTCACTCGAGCGGGTCGAAAGCTAGGCGCGTAAATCATACGCCCTAGCCCCGTGCTCGAACCTTAAGTCTCATCTCATCATGTACGCTAACCCCGCACTCAAACCTCGAGCCTCTGGTCTCACTACTTGTGTACATCTACATATCTCAAAATCAATCAGATGTATCCAAACCTTGTGAAACCATTTGAACCATGTCATTCCACACAAGTTTTATGCAAGGAATAAAAGTCACAAAAACCACCTAAATCAAAAACTACTCACCTCCAGTCCTGTGCACCGATGTCCCATTGACAACGGGCCCAGTCCTGCAGTACTCTCTCGAATCTGCATCAATCAAACTCAATCTCAATTCTATCCATAAAGTGGCCTAATCTCTAATCTCACTGTCCCAACTTAGTTTCAATCGACCCAAACCATTTCGGTCAATCTGTCAAACTCGGTCAACTCTGGTCAATGTGGTCATCCTAGTCATTGTTCGTTAATTTGTGCCCAAATCGGGTCAAAATGGGCCAATTAGGTCAAAATTGGTTCAAAATCCCAAGTCCCAACACTTAGTCACATTTTTAGCTTAAGGCCCTATCTACACAACAATTTTTCCAATTTTTCTACGGGTAATCTGTACATTGGATTTGCATAAAATTTTCTAGATCTATTCTAGACTCCTCAAGTCTTCCCCAAAATTTTAAATCATGAATTTAGGACTTCATTTGTTAGTGCCTTTGACTAAGATATCAGGAACTATGTGTTCTTAGATTCTAAGTGACAGGCAGTGACTGTTTGCCTAATTAGACCCACCTATCCATATCAGAATGCTCTGAAATTTGGTTTGAATAATCTAGACATACTTAGGAACCTTGTTACCAAATTTCAGATCAACCCACTAAGGTTTAACCATTTAATTCAATCTCAGAATTTTTAGTTGGATCACAGGAACTTCTGGATTTTCACTTCCTAGTAGTAAATTTTCTAAATTTCCTGTGATCAATCCAACCATTGGATTTGGGTAAAAATTTTCAGATTTGATTTATTCTATCTAAGCTTTCACCAGAATTTTATTTCATGATTTTCGGTCATCATTTACTAGGGTTTCTAGGTGTAATAACAGAGACTATAAGAATTCCATATACCCTGTCACAGGCAGTCACTTAGTGAATTAACTAACCTACTTCCCAATTTTAGAATGCCCTGAAATTTGGTACACATACTTTGACATATCCAGGGACTTCTCCACCAAATTTCAGCCCAAATTGCTTTCATTTGGTCAATCAACTAATCCTCTACTTTTCTGTTTATGTAACAGATTATTGTATGGTTCAATCCCCTATAGTTTTTGAGTGCTTATCTATTCTAATTTCCAATACTAATCCGAGGCTATTCCCTGCTATTTTTGCAAGAGTTTAGGCCCTAGAATCCTAATTAAATAAGTATCACTCAAAATAGTAAGCAACCCTAATCATATTTGGTTCGAAGCTTTTACCCTTTTGTAGTCCCAAGTATGGGATTAAAAATGCCTCCGGTCTTGGTCCAATCGGACACCTCTAAGTACTCAAATACTGCCTTCAATCTGGTCTCAAAGTTAGTTTTCCTACAGAAACTGTTAAAATAGTTAGTTAGATAGCTACTTCATGGCCTTATAAAGTAGGTTTGAGGCTTGAGTATTTGATTCCCACCACTTGGACATGAAAGTACACGAAATAAGGTCAAAGAAGAGGGGTTTTACCTCCAGAATGGACTTCAAATGGCTTGGGAACCCAAGCTCCAAAGATTGATTCAACACAGGTTTTTCTGGTTTTTTGGGTTTGAAACTTATGAGCAACCCCTTTTTTCGGTGGTTTCTACTTCGGATGGCTCCAGGATTGGGCAAACTACTTGTAGGACTTCGTAGGTGGTAGTTTGAGCTTTCCAAAAAGCCTTAGAACACTCAAAACGGAGGTCAAACGAAAGAGTTACAAGCATTAGAAGATGAAAGGAAAATTCTGAAAATCAGCTACAATGGTGGTTTTAATGCATGAAGGGGGGTGTTTGCATGGCAAATAAGGTGATATGTTGCCATCCACGTGGTTCTCAAGCCTCCATGCATGATGCCTAGTTGGCACTACCCATTGGCTTGCTCATGAGGTGGGATGGGATGGCAATACCATGAGCTTTAAAACCATGTAATCCCATGGTTTTCGACTAGAAAATGCAGCAAAAATCAGCCAAAAATAGCTGAAAATTTGAAAGGAAGAGGGGGTTGCCATGTGCTAGGCGTGTGGGTCGGCCAGGTGAACGGGCCGACCCATGCCCCATTTCAGATTTGGGCGCGGGCCAAGCCCGCGCGCATTTTGTGTGGGCCCGATAGCTTCCTCGGCCCATGCTGCCGAGAATTTTTTTTTCTTTTTTTCCTTACCCCTCATATATATATATATATATATATATATATATATATATATATACATATATACATATCTAATTTCACCCCTTTTTTTTCTAGAATCATAAAAAATTCATTTTATCATCTTTTCTCATCAAAGTCTTTCATTACACATCATTTCATCATTTATACAATTATTTTCTAAAAAAATTAAATAATTCACCAAAAATTTCCATTAATTTATCTAAAAATTCCAAAAATTTAACAATCGATCCCAAAAATTATTTCCCTCAAGAAAACACATTTTTCTTATAATTCCACATATTTTCTCCTTAAATTTGTAGTTCTCCCCCATTATTCTCATTTTTCTTCAATAAATAATATAAAATTTAGAAAAATTGAGGATAATTCATGTATTTCATTTAAAATTTCCGAAAATACATATATCAAACCCAAAAATTTTGTACATCAAAACATGGGTCGTCACAGCCTCCCCTCCTTATAAAAAATTTCGCCCTCGAAATTTACAGTAATACAGATAATACATGTCAAGGAGCAACACTCATCAGCTTTGGGTAGTGGCGGATCATAAAATCTTCAGTCTCCCATGTATCCTGCTCAACACCATAGAACTGCCGGCTCACTCGTACCATCGGTATCTCCTTGCTGCACAACCTCTTCGCAGTTTGGTCTATGATGGCCACAGGCATCTCATCAAATGTACAGTCCTCTTGCAGCTCAATATGTCTCCAATTGATAATGTGTGAGGGATCGGGGTGATATTTCCTCAACGTAGAAATATGAAATACATTATGCAAACCTGATAGTTGTGGCGGTAACGCTAGTCTATAAGCAATGAGGCCTATCCTCTCAAGGATTTCAAAAGGTCCAATATATCTCAGTGCGAGCTGCCCTGAAATCCCGAATCGCATTTGCCCCTTGTAAGGCAAAATGCGAATGAGGACATGGTCGCCAACATCAAACTCAAGAACCCTTCTCCGGTTATCTGCATAACTCTTCTATCGGTCTTGAGCGGCCTTCATATTCTGCCTAATCCTCTGTATCTTCTCATTCTGTTCCTGTATGAAGGTAGGGCCTAAGACCGCTCTATCACCTGTCTCGGCCTAACACGCGGGAGACCTGCATGGTCGACCATATAACGCCTCAAACGGCGCCATCCCAATACTCGACTGGTAACTGTTATTATAAGCAAACTCGCATAGAGCTAAGTGATCCTCCCAGCTACCACCAAAATCCAAAACACAAGACCGCAGCATATCCTCAAGGATCTGAATCACACGCTCAGACTGGCCATCAATCTATGGATGGAATGTTGTATTAAGGCTCACTCTTGTCCCCAACTGAGTCTGCAATGTCTGCCAAAATCGAGACGTGAACCTTGCGTCTCTGTCAGACACAATGGATAGGGGAACTCCGTGGAGCCTCATCATCTCCCTGATATAGAGTAGGCTCAATCGCTCAATTTAGTCCTTAGTGTGCATGGGAAGAAAGTGGACAGACTTCATTAAACGGTCCACAACTACCCAAATAGCATCATGTCTCCATTGTGTGCGAGGTAGTCCTGTAACGAAGTCTATAATAATGTGTTCCTACTTCCACTTCAGGATAGATAAGGGTTGTAAGGATCCACTGGGTCTCTGGTGGTCAACCTTGACCTGCTGGCACGTATCACATATCTGAATGAACACTGCTATGTCTTGTTTCATCCTGTGCCATCAATATGTTCGCTTAGCATCTTGGTACATCTTATTGGCATCCGGATGAACTGCATATCTTGATCGATGTAGCTCCTCAAGCACACCACGCCTCAAACTAGCATCGTCTGGTACCCATAGTCGTCCCCTGAACCTCAGTGCACCCTGTGAATCCAATGACCACTCTCTTCGAAAAGCATCATCTGCCCAAGCCCTAAACATATCATAGTCAATATCACGAAGCTGCCCCTCCATGATCTCCTAAATCTAAATTGGCTGGGCCGAAATTTGTGCACTAACTTTGGCCTCAGTAGATGATTTATGGATACTCATGATCAAAACATAATCAAGCATCATTCACTCCTGGGACATATGTCTCGCCATGTATGCAGTCTCGACCCATTTCCTACTCAAAGCATCAGCCACTACGTTACCCTTTCCCAGGTGGTACTCAATGGTGAAATCATAATCTTTCAACAGCTCGATCCATCGCCTCTGTCTCATGTTCAGATCCTTCTGTGATAACAAATATCTGAGGCTCTTGTGATCTGAATAGAGTGTGAAACACTTGCCATAAAGGTAATGCCGCCAAATCTTAAGTGTGAATATCACTGTTACCAGCTCTAAGTCATATACAGGGTAGTTCCTCTCGTGATCCTTCAACTGTCAAGAGGCAAAAGCCACTACCCTGTCATCCTACATCAATACACAGCCCACACCTATCTATGATGTGTCAGTATATATGGTTAGCTCTCAACCGGGCTCTGGCAACACTAGTACTAGAGCCGATGTCAATCTCTGCTTAAGCTCAAGAAAGGCTTCCTCGCACCTATCAGTCCATACAAAAGGAGTATCCTTCTTGGTTAGCTTCGTCATCGGAGCTGCAATCCTCGAGAAGTTCTGGACGAAATGGCGATAATAGCCTGCTAAACCCAAGAAGCTATGGATCTCCGTCACTGTGGTAGGCCTCGGCCAACTGATAACTACCTCAACCTTAGAGGGGTCCACAGAGATACCCTCAGCTCTAACTATGTGACCCAAAAATTGGACCTCTGGTAGCCAAAACTCGCACTTGCTGGACTTAGCATACAATCTATGCTCTTTCAAAGTCTGTAGTGCAATCCTCAAGTGCTCTGCATGCTCCTCGTGGAATCTCGAATAAATCAAGACATCATCGATGAAGATAATCACAAAAGTGTCGAGGTATGGCCAGAATACCCTCTGCATAAGGTCCATAAACATGGTTGGGGCATTAGTCATACCGAATGGCTTGACCAAGAACTCATAGTGCCCATATCTGGTGCGGAATGCAGTCTTCGGCACATCTTCCTCCCTGATTCTCAGCTGATGGTACCCAGATCTCAAATCGATCTTCGAAAATACCTTGGCACCTCTAAGCTGGTCAAATAAGTCATCGATACGTGGGAAGGGATACTTGTTCTTGATCGTCACCTTGTTTAGCTACCGGTAGTCAATACATAGGCGGAGACTCTCATCTTTATTCTTAACAAAAAATACCGGAGCACCCCAAAGTGACACACTAGGAGAGATGAAACCCTTACTCAACAACTCCTCCAACTGAACCTTCAACTCCTGTAACTCCTTAGGCGCCATGCGGTAAGGAGGAATTGATACAGGTCATGTTCTTGGAATGATCTCGATAATAAAGTCTATCTCCCGCTTAGGAAGCAAGCCAAGTAGATCCTCAGGGAACACGCTAGGAAAATCTATGACAATGGGGATCTCATCAATAGATGGTCGTGCAGGTGCCTCATCTATGGTTGTCAAACCCGTTAGAGCATCAATCTCGTGCTGCATCACCAATCGACCCTGGGTACTTTGCCTGACATAAGCTCTACCCTGGAAGACGATAGTGGGTCGACCTAGAATCTAAAACACAACCCTCTTGGCAAAGCAGTTAACATATGCGTCGTATGCAGCCAGCCAGTCCATACTGAGTATGGCATCGAACTCAAGAAACTCCAATACTCGAAGGTCTACTATAATCTCAAAATCCCCCAACTTAAGCACACACCTCTCACAGATCATGTTGGGGTAGATCTGCTCCCCAGCGGCAGTACTCAACATCAACCAAGTAGAAGCCCTAACTGGTTTAAGTCCTAGTCTATCCACAACACATCCATAAATGAAGGACAAAGTAGAGCCAGCATCAATCAATATATAAATAGATGAATCACAAAGCGAGATGATACCTTCCACCAAGGTCCTTGTCGAATTCGGGTCAGGCTGGGTGACAGTCTGTGCTCTATCTCTGATAACTGGAGCAGATGAACTAGGACCCCCAATAAGAATCATACACTCAGCCTTCTTGTGTCCAACTTGTCCACACTGATAACACGTAAGTGGTAGCCTCTGTCTTCGCTGATAGCTCTGACTCTGCCTACGGCCTCTACCACAAACTCTACCCTAGCCCCCTGAAAATGTGTTCTGCTGCACTGTCAGTGGGTATGACTGGACAACAGTAGCTGCAAGAATGACTGTCATCGATATGGCCCGACTAGGGGTAGTGCTCGGCTGTTTCTCATAATACCTCCTCTTTTTCTACCTCTGCTGACGACCACAGCCCCGATAACTTCCAGGCCTACCTCTATGTGATGGTTGAGTCTGAGACCTGGCCTACTGCTATGGTTGTGGCTGTGGTTGTGGGGTGCTACTCGGTACTACAGAAACCTCAGGTCGCTCATCCAGTCCAGCCATCTCGTACCATAAGGCCTCTCTCTGTACCTCTTCTAAAGTCTGGGCCCTGGATGTAGAAGCCGCCTGTCTAATAGCGACCCTCAGCCCCCGTCGATAGAATCTGGCCCTCTCTCTCTGCTTAGCTATCAACCCCCTGGCATAAACCTCTAACTGTAGGAAGAGATGTGTGTACTCTCTAACAGTCATGGTTCCCTGCCGCAGGCTCAAAAACTCCACCTTCTTACATTCCCTCTCAATCTTGGAAACGTAAGCCTCTAGGAACAACTCCCTGAATCTGGCCCAAGTAGTGATCTGACCCTCTATACTCCTCGTGGATCAGCACCATCTATCAACCCCACCCTCTAACATATGTGTCAAGAAGAGAACCTGATCTGGCTCAGATAGTCGTAGAGTCTCAGCGTTCTTCTCCATGTTGAGCAACCAGTCCTCGGCTATCTCCAAGCTGATGGCACCCCTAAATGTTGTAGGGCGTAGGTCCATGAAACTCTTGAGGAGCCAGCTATGGGCTCTCTTATCTCTATGTCTATCCTGGGCCAGGGCTGCAGGTGCCACAACTGGTCCGATTGGTGGCTCAGCAACCGGTGCCATGGGTGGAGCAGGCTACGCTGCTGGCTCGGTTCTTTGTCTCTCAGCCTCCAGTCGATCTAGCCTCTGCATTAGTAAGGCTATCTGGGCTTGAGCACCCTCATTAGAGGCCTTAATCATTGCTTCAAGTCTCTATATATGGTCTAGCTTGGGCTGAGCAGGAGGGGGCGGTGGTGGTGTCGGCTCTCTAAGCTCATGTGGTGGTCTGCCCTGCCTAGGTGGTGTTGTACCTCGCTGAGGTGGCATATCTATTTGTAGTTTAAATTGGACTGTTGGTTATTCATAAATTCAAAATAGACCTGACTCTAAAAGTTTACTAGTTATGTTCAAATTACATCTTAAAATTGTTAGTCCCCTCCTCTTTATTCGAAGACTCGCTTACTTTCGCAATCATTCTGATATCGTCTAGGTTCTCCACTTATTTGTGTTTCAGTTCTTTTGAACCTAGGACTCTGATACCAAGTCTTGTCGGACCCCCTTCTCTAAGCCAAGGGCGGCCTGACCGGCACAGTGGCCCGACGAACCCTCTCACCAAGATGAGTTTGCCCGACCACTGTTAAGCTCTTTCCAAATCTCATACAATTAGATGATATCAGGATAACTGCAATACTTAGAAGCAAAGGTAAGCAACATATAAAGCGGAAGCATTTCATTAAACATTTGTCTTGTCCAAAATACATAGTGACCCTTTACATATGTACAAAATGACCAATCTCTAATCAAAAGATCAAAAGAACAGAGACAGAATCGTGACGGAGTCAGGCGATCACTATGCCTTTCCCTTTGTTAGCCGCTGTAGAACCTGAAATGATGATAGAGTAGTGAGCCTATAATCAACATGGCTAAGTGATTAGGAAGTTCAGCATGTCATCCATAACCAATATTCCAAAAATAATGCATGTATACATGAGCAATAAAGATAATATGGCATTTGAAAGCATAGCATAGTATAAAAATAGTTATAAACAGTGCAACAGTTTCAAAAAACATATTAAATCAATGCCAGTTAAAAAAACATATCCAGGCTAGGTTAACTCAACAAACCCAACCTATGGTCATCGCCCGAGCAGGTCGTAAGTCAAGTGTACTGGCCACTTGAGTGGGTCGTAAGCTAGGCATACTCCCCGAATACCCTAACCCCTCACTCGGTCCTCAAGTGTCATTACTCGAGTGGGTCGAAAGCTAGTCGCGTTAATCATATGCCCTAGCCCCGCGTTCGGACCTCGAGCCTCTGATCTCACTACCCATGTATATCTACATATCTCAAAATCAATCAGATGTATCTAAACCTTATGAAACCATTTGAACCATGTAATTCCACAGAAACCACCTGAATCAAACTACTCACCTCGGGTCCTACTGTTGGTAATCCTACAAGTGTACAGTTTCGCTCAAGTATAAACCGGTAAGACCAGGTATCATCCTCAGGGAAAAGGGGTTGATTTGTAATTACAAATCCCAATTTACTACTAATCAAAGTTTTATCAAGACTATAACTAGATGTAGTTGAATTAAGTTGAAAACTAGAAACTTCTCTAAATAAAAACAATAGTCAATATTAAGAAATCTATGTAGAAACATGTCTAGGATAGTGAATTCCGCTGCGTAGTTTGCGATCCTTCGTTTTAATCATGAATTATTTAAACTATGAGTTTTTGCATCAACAGTTGAAATCCTCTCCCTAGGTACTTCAACATTCACTAGATTTGTCTCGTTAAGCCCTCTTCTGAGGTGCTTACTTAACAACCTATGTGTTATATTCAACAATCCCTGTGCAACCCCTTATATTAGTCAATAATCTCCCGATAAATTAACCGGTCTAAGTTCAAACTGTGACATCCACCCTTTTGGCTTCTCTTCCGAGATAGACTAAAGCATTGGTTTCAATATGTCATGGCCAGTAAACATAAGGCATTAAGTCTACACAATATGGAATAGAGTTTATAACTCAATAACCACAACTAGATATCACAAACTATGCATTGAACATCACATCCCAGACAATAAAACTAATTAGCTAGACATGAATTCAAAGGAAAACATGAAATTAAATTCAAAGAAGTAAAACATACTCAAATCTCTTAAATAATCTTCAACCCTCAATGGAAATACAGGTTTTCATGCTCCACAACCGTCACCAGTGGTTTCTTTTTGAATTAGGTATCTCTGGCTCTAATTACCCTTTTCTATATATAGTCCCGCACTAAAAAAAACCCTAAAAATTATAAAAATCCCCATTATCACTCGAGTGACCGCGGTCAGTGATTTCTATGACAAAAGCCCAAAATTATCCACCTGCTGCCTACCGCGGTCTGTCCTGTCTCTATGCATATCCCATTCTGGCAACCGCAGTCACCAGTGTGCTATGTCCTGGTTCGGTCCTTCTTTTGTTACCGTAGTCTTCAGTTGTTGGACCGCGGTCTTCTGGTACTTTCTCATGATTCCTTCTCCTGTTTTCCTTCTCATGATGCATTCTTCCTTTGTGCTTCGACCTGTATCCTGCAATATACTCAATTCCTTTCCCAGACATCATTTCCTCATAAAAGAATATCAAAACTTTAAAAACAAAGCTTAAAAAGATATTAAACAATGCAAACCCCTAACTATATGCAAAAACTGCTAATTATGCAATTCTTCAATTAATTCTCCCTTGTTTCTTATAAAATGTAATAATTTACCTATTCTAATATTAGTTTGCTATGCAACTAACACCTGCACACCGATGCCTCGTCGACAACTGGCCCAGTCCCGCAGTACTCTCTCGAATGTGCATTAATCAAACTCAATCTCAGTTCTATCCATACAGTGGCCTAATCTCTAATCTCATTGTCCCTACTTAGTTTCGATTGACCCGAACCATTTCGATCAATCAGTCAAACTCCGTCAACTCTGGTAAATGTGGTCATCCTAGTCACTATTGGTCAATTTGTGCCCAAATCGGGTCAAAATGAGCCAAGTGGGTCAAAATTGGTTCAAAATCCCAAGTCCCAACACTTAGTCACATTTTTAGCTTAAGGCCCTATCTGCGCAACAATTTTTCCAATTTTTCTACGGCCAATCTGTACATTAGATTTGCATCAAATTTTTCATATCAGTTCTAGACTCCTCAAGTCTTCCTTAGAATTTTAAATCATGAATTTAGGACTTCATTTGATAGTGCCTTTGACTGAGATATCAGGAACTGTGTGTTCTCGGATTCTAAGTGACAGACAGTGACTTTATGCCTATTTTGACCCACCTATGCACACCAGAATGCTCTGAAATTTGGTAGAAATAATTTAGACATACTTAGAAACATTTCCTCCAAATTTCAGATCAATCCACTAAGGTTTGGCCATTTAATTCAATCTCAGAATTTTCAGTTGGATCACAGGAACTTCTGGGTTTTCACTTCCTCACAGGAAATTTTCTTGGCTCAATTGTAACGGATGAGGAATGAATTAAGTACTTAACCCCCAAGGTCTTGAGTTTAAATCTCCGCGGAGGCGTGTTAAAACCCTTAGGGGAGGGCATAATACCTTTGAGTGACCACCTAGCATAAAGTGCCTTGAGGGGGATTTTGTGGGCCCAGGTTGGGGTCGTCACAATAAAAAGGCGCCTTTTATTGTGACGACCCCTCACTGGGCCCCCAGAACCCCACTCAGGGCACTCTGGGCTAGGTGTTAACTCACAGCTATTGTTCCCCCCCCCCCCCCCAAGATTTTATTTTGCTCCGTGGAGTTTTGAACCCATGACCTAGGGGATAAGTACATTGTTCTTGCAGCATCTACTACCATTGAGCCAGAGTGCCCTGAGGGGGGTTTTGGGGGCCCAGTGAGGGTCCTCACAATTTAAAATTTGTTTTGCCTTTCAGTTTTCATAGATATGATGGCTATACAATACCATAAGTTAAATTATTTAATGAGCTTGTTGTTTGCTCTTTCTATTCTCTATTATTTTCTCGAGGTTTTGACAGGAAAGGGAAATGAAAGATGTTGTAATATCATTACTGGTTTTCGTTTGAAGTTGATAATATATTGTTAATTGTAATAATTAACTAGACTACCGAATTTGGAGATGTATCCGATAATTTGAATTTGGTGACATGTTACATTTTTAGAGGAGACTCTGTCAAAGATTTTTCAAGAAATTGGTGATATGGTTATGAAGGCTTATAGGGTTTTCGACATGTTAGTTGTAACACCCCGGAGTTTTTAAACGCACACAACTCGAAAATGAATTTACAAAAATTATGAAATAAATGTAAAAATGTGTGAAAACATGTTTTAAATGACTATTATATGATATAGTATGGAAATAAAATAAGTTTAGATGATTAAAACTAGGAAAAACACTGAAAAACACGTGCAAAAAGTGGGCACCATGCTGGTGACCGCGGTCACCAGAGAAGGACCGCGGTCAACAGTGCAAAATTTCAAAAAAAATTAGGTCACCGTGGTGACCGCGGTCCGTAAAGTGCCGACCGCGGTCATTATGCGAAATATAACCCGTTTTGAGCCCTAAATCCGTCATTTCACGCACAGACAGTTTCCGAGTTGAGCTAGAATTCCAGAGAGACGATCCAGAGCTGATTCAAGGGAGAGCTAAGGGTCTAAGGTAGGAATCTGAACTTTTAAATCGTTTAAGTTTCAATTCTATCGATTTAT
>JAJIYU010006202.1:0-21140 GCA_030144865.1 Tinospora cordifolia | reverse complement strand
ATTTGATCCGAAAAGTGCTTCCGCTACTATTATCTTGATTTCCAGTATAAATATGATTTTGAACATTCGGTGAATTTGATTTGAAACCAATTGCTTAGTGAAGCATGATTAAAATGACTATTTGAAATTAAAGAAATGATTTAAACCTCGTGTATAGAGGCAGAAAGATAGACTGACTGACGACATTTGTCGCACGCCTGGGCCTCGGCGAACCATGCGTCGAGCTTGGAGCCGCGTGACGCCCGACGACGAGGCCACAGATTGACAGACACGATGTCTGGTCCGGGGGTCGGGGTGTGACACGACCACACAGTAGGCCTCGGGTTATTACTAACACTTTTTATTCCCATACTTTCTATTTTGAACATTTAAAATGTATCAAAAAAGATTCTTAAGGAAATAAATTTCATTTATTGAAAGGGATAGGTACAAAACCTTATCAAAGCTTAAAATTCATAAATGCTAACATATAACAATTTTAAATAAAGGGCTAATCAAGTTTTCTTAATATATTTTTTAGGGTCTCTAGGGTAGGTCTTGATCTTCTTGAGCTTCAACAACAAACATTCTAGCCTGGTTCTATCCACGACCCTAATTTTTCCCCTGATTGGCATTTTGTTGTTGTTGCTTGCCCTGAGAATGATCATTCTAACCTTTTTCTTGAGTGTTCTGTGGTTGCTGCTGTTGGAGAGCCTGGGCTAGTGCAGTCGGGCAGTGTCTAACAAGGTGGCCCCTTTGTCTGCATAGGTAATACAACCCCAACCTCTTTGTCTGTTCCCTTGCCTCTCCCTTATTCTGCCCTTGTCCCTATGGGGCCTTACCATTCTTGTTCTTCTTGTAGGCCCCTTGTTGGTCCTTCTTGTTTTTGGGTCGCTTATTCGTTCCCCTCAACCTTTGTTCCCAGTTGAGTTCTTGCTCCAAAATTAGAGTTCATTCAACTACCTCCTTATAGGTTCGATGGTCCAATGTCATAAGCACTTTTTAGATCTCAATCTTGAGATCTAGCACAAACCTAATAGCCTTCATCTTTTCCCCCCTGATCATATCTAGAGAGAACTTGACTAACTCTATGAACTTCCTCTTGTACTCTGTCACAGTGAGATCTCTTTGATTGAGCTTGACAAAGTCAACATGAAGCTTTCGAAGGGTTGCTTCAGGGAAAAACTTTTTGTGGAAACTCTTTTTGAACTCCTCCCAGTTCATTGTTTCAGTCTCAGTATTGGGGTCCAACTGCATCATTCTCCACCATCCTCGGGCTGGTCCCTTGAAATAGTGCATGGCTAGTGCCACTCATCATGGGCCTATCACCTTCAGTGCGTTCAATAGTTCTTCCATCTCTTGGTACCGGTGGTTAGCTTGGATGCAAGTCTCAGTACCATCAAAAGATGGAGGGTTAAGATTTTGTAGATCAATCAAGAACTTCTGCTATTTCGCATCCTCCTGCTCCTCATGGTTCCTCTGACGTTCTTGCAGTACCGGTGCTGGTGGTGGAACTAGAATAGGTTCAAGTACCTGTGGCTGTGGCACCTTTGGAGAAATCATTTGTGGTAGAGCCCTCATCAGTTGGTCTGGTACTCGCTGAGACATCTTAATCATCATTGCCTCTAGCCGAGCTTCAATTCTAGCCGGCAATCCTTGTCCTCCTTGCTCGGTCTCATCTGAAGTGGTTGATCGGGTAGGGTGTCTCTGGTTCTAGCCATTTACTATAAATTGAGCAAATCATCAGTATTCGGCAGACATTCGTACTATGATGACTCTAGGTTTATGTTTCTAGGTTCTCGATTCATTCAGTGGCCTAAAGGTTTTTTTTCTAGGTTCTTTTTATGCATGGGTACAGGATTTGGTTTCAAAGCAAGCAAACATTACAGCTGCACTTCAAACAATCATACAGTCAAGCTAGCACGAAAAAGTTCCAAGCTTCTACTTAAGCTTCTAGGTTCAAGTGCCCCATCCCACTCTACCCCTTCCACTTAGGCTTTCACCCATAATAGAATCGCACCCAAACAATTTCGCAAATTGCTCGATAACTATGGTTCCCGAGCCCACTATACCCAACTGCCCCATCCTAGTGAGCATAGAGAAACCCATTCTTCAATAGCTACTGATCATTCACCATACATGGCCCATCATTCTTTGAGTGGCTCCCTCCATACCCTCGAGTTCCTATGGATCCCATACTACATAGAAATTGAAAGATATAGAAGTTTCCTAGTCTCGTGTCCTGATCAAACAATTTTTTGTTTTCAAACAGTGTTTGTTTTTAGTCATGTCCTAGAAATTTATGCTTTTGATCTACTATGCCATTTATAGCCACTCCCGTCTCTATCTAAGGTCTATTATCTAGACCTATGGTTTGATCTGGTTGACTCACAACCTCTATCTAGTCAAGATACCACATTTGGCATATTTTTCGACTTCTATACACTTTCTTGCCCTAATTTTCCACCTTATAATTTTCTTTTATAGAAAGTAAAGGTGTTCTTCGACTCTGACTACTCATATAAGCTAGTGGGACAACCTCTAGATCGGACGGTGAGACCGAAGTCTACTTAGCAACCATCCTTTCTAGGGCAGGATAACCTACCTCCCTTTTAATGTTTAGCTTTACTCGGAACAAGGCTTACCGCTATCAGCTCAACTTGTAGTCTTTGTATTCAAACAAAACATTTCAAAAATATTTATTTTCTTTTTTAAAAGCACTTTCTAAAAACGTTTTTCAATTTCAAAATAGAAGGTAGGGCAGTCAAAATTTCAATTCGACTAATACTCAATTAGGGTTTCTAATTCTTATCAATCAACTAATGATTGACTTTCTAATTCTAGTCTAAGGCACTTAAAACCTAGGCTCTAACACCACCTTTGGTATTATAGGAGACTTTGTAATCTTTGGCCCAACAACTAATGCCTAGGCTCTGATACCACCTTTGTAACATCCTGACCCCCCTATTCTTAATTGGACTTAACTATTTAGTCAATGTACTTACCCATTTAGACAATGGACTTAACCAATTGGTGGGTAGGGCCAATGTTACTTTACAAGTGACATACACTTGACTTTCTAATCCCAATATCCCATGCCTTAATAAAAAAAATGTACAAGGCTACATTATAAGAGATAAAAGGAAATTCATACTCTTTATTTAATCATAAAGAAGAGTACATAAAAATAAAAATGTCTACAGCGGAATTAAAGACATAAGTGGACAAACATGCCCTACATAGAAAATTTCAAGATAAAATGACACTAAAAGGGAGGCATACCACATTTTTCTTCACAAGTTAAAATTCTTGAAAAACATGTTAAAGGAAAGGTAAGCATAAAGCTCAGTAGATCTTAAATAACTATCCTCATATTCAAGACATTAACATATACATATTTCAACCACTTTTAAGAATTAGGGTGTTTCAAGCATTTAGATTGTGTAAGTTGTAAATTAGACCAAAAGAGTATTTCAACCTTTGATGTTCTCAACTAAGTGACTCCCTGGAGTGAAATATGACATTTCTTAGTCTATTTCATTGGACTTTAGACTTAGGGATTCTAACCCACCAACCAATCACTTAGGTATTATAAACCTCATGAACTAATCATAAGAAGAGAACACCCATAATGTTACTCAAACAACTATGATGGTACGTGGTTTGTATCACTATTTTTCTTATCTTATATCTTATGTTCAAGAAATAATAATAATATTTTAGAACATGCAATAAAATGGAAAATAAATTTCAGAATTTAAGATCACATGAAACAAGTCATTCATCATTCAAAATCATGCGTCAAAACTTGGAACTCATCCCTAAACATGAGACTACCATTAATGAACATAAAAATAGGCACAATCCTAAACATTTATCAGATTTGGAACATTGCATGAATAGGAATAGAAAATTGAAACTAAACATTTAAAATTTTCGAAAAAATAAATCAATCGAAATGGACATGCTAATAGCTTAAATATGAAAAAGGTTTAAGAGGGCAACTTCCACCGTAGCTTAGGCATTTCCCAAAAATTCAGTAGCATTTCCCCCACGTTCTTGTCACTTCAAAGCTCCACAAAACCACTCTCTAATGATCACTAAAAATCTGAAACTAGAAGCCTTTCCTTAGGCACAAAATGAGATCTCAAGAAGAGAAGAGAAAGAAGAAGAAGAGAGCACACTAGTGGCATTTCACTTGCTCTTAGAATGAATGATTTGTGAACAATGAAGGGGGTATTTATAGTTTCTCAAGGCCTAAGGGAGATGTCTTGGGTCAGCTGGGGTAGCATGGGCAGCCATTCTCATTTGGGCAACATTCCAAACACTAAGGTTAGGATATGGTAAGTGTGCATATTTTGGCATGTGTGTATATTTCTTTTGTGGGACCACTAGTGATATTGCTAGTATTTGTTTCTAATTCAATTTCAGAGACTAAAATTCTTCTAGAATCCTTCTAATGTAGTCTTGGACGTCCCATAGAGAGAGTGAATATTCTCTCATATCTTTCCCCTTTGATTCCTTTGCTTGCTCATCATACTTAGGCAAAAAGGCATGTTTTCTTCTCTTTCCTTTGGACGTCCAACTAGTGGGTGTACGATATCAAAGCACAAGAGACACCCAATCACATGTTGATATTTAAATCTGATCCCCTAGGAAATCTTCTAATTTAGTCATGAGTATGGGTGGTGTCCCATATATGAGAATCACCCAATCTAGGTGCCAAAATGTGATAGCAAAGTTTTCATTTTTGATTCTCTCTCATGAATGTGGAACAGCTAGGGTTTTATGAGCATCAATTTAGATTTCAAACGTTACCAATTAGGTTAATTTACATGTGGCACACACACATGTGTATGGGTGGACCGGTTTTTGCTTAGGTGAGGTATGGAGCGCATGATCACTAACTTGATGTATGGAATCAATCTTCATGGATTTCCAAATCCTAGGTAGGACGTCCCAAATATGTGGTGTGCTGAATCACTTGTGTGGTACACTGGATCATGATTAATGTAATCAAATAAGGGAAGACGTCCCATGGTGGTTAAGTAGGGTGGGGTGCACCCAATCATGGTGTTCCACCCATGTGACTTGCACATGCTTTGGGTGGCCATGCCTTCATGGGTTCACATGAATTTAAAAAAATTAATATCTCCCTAACCACTAGGAATTTAGGTGTATAGCCTATAGTTTTGGAACCACATGATCAAGACACAAATTTTAAGGTATAGTTTGGCTCGAGGTGTTTTTCTTTAGAAACCTTCCTTATTTAGAGCCCACTAAAGGTACTTTACCCGAATCTTGGACAATTGTCCTGATTTTTTGGATATGTTGTGTGTCTTGTTAGTTAATACTATCCCATGGAATTTTAGGTCATTTCAATTCCTCGAAGTACCATAAATGCCACTTCTTTTCTAATTTAAAACCTTTAAAGGGTGTTTGGCAAATAAGAGCCCTAATCCTAACTAATTGAGCTAATTTTCGATATGTTATTTGATTGGCCAATTCAAGTCACTTTGCCTCATTTCAGGTGATTTTGGATTCCTAAATGAGAGTTTTAGAACTTTCAAAATTTTTCCATGAAACAAGCTCAGTTTTATTTTGCACCGAAATTTCACTGAATAAACCTTGAATTTTGTTTCATTTGGTACGAAGTTTTCAGGATATTACAACCTATCCTCCTTAAAAAAATTTCGTCTTTAAAATTTGCACATAGTTAAGGATTTCTATTGAAAAGGTGTGGATGCTTTGTCTTTATTTCACGTCCTAGCTCCCAGGTGGCTTCTTCCACCTCGTGATGTTTTCATAGCACTTTTACCAACGAAATGTTCTTCGTTCTTAGACTTTGTACCTTGTAGTCGAGGATGCTGACTATTGTTTCCTCGTAAGTAGCATTATCTTGGACGTTAGGTTCATACTTCCTTCAGTTTTCTTTTAAGGTCTAAGGCATAAGACCTCAAAATATCCTCTGATGTCCAAGTGACTCTCTCAAACTTAACTTGATCAGTGGATCTAATTGGCAGGAACTAAGCCACTTTAGAAACGATCCACAATTACCCATACAGTATTTTCTCCCTAAACCTTAGGGTATCCTAAGCATCTAACCTAAGTTCATTATGCTTATCTTATTCAATCTCCTCTATTAGGCTTGTGAGCCATTCGTCTTGCCTTTGATCACCCTCGATCTAATCGAAAAAGATCCGGTGGGCAAGAGATGTTGTAGGGATATGCTCGTTTTTCATTTAGGGTCATACCTAGCCTATAATTCTCAATCTATTTGAAGGTCAAAGTTTCCTTTTCATATCCCACCTCCATCTTAATGGACTCAATCACACGACAGGCCTCGTGTTATTACTAACACTTTCTATTCCCATATTTTCTATTTTGAACCTTCAAAATTTACTAATAAGGATTTTTAAGGGAATAAATTTTATTTATTGAAAAGGATAGGTACAAAACCTTATCAAAGTTTAAAATTCATAAATGCTAACATATATCAATTTTAAATAAAGGGCTAATCAAGTTTTCCTAATATTTTTTTAGGGTCTCTACGGTAGGTCTTGATCTTCTTGAGCTTCAATAGCAAACATTCTGGCTTGGTTCTGTCGACGACCCTAATTTTGCCCTTGGTTGGCATTTTGTTGTTGCTATCTGACATTAGAATGATCATTCTGACCTCTTTCCTGAGTGTTATATGGTTGCTGCTGTTGAGGAAACTGGGCTGGTGCAATCGGGTAGTCTCTAGCAAGATGGCCCCTCTGTCTGCATAGGTAACCTAGAATAGAAAGCTTGGAAAATGAGAAATAAGAAGGGAATTACAAAGTGCTCAAAAAACATGGTTGTATGTGAAAGAAAATACAAAATAGAAACCTTATGTGCATCCAAAAAGATGAAGAATGAAAAAAACGAAAAGAAATCAACAACATATCACTGGAAAATAGAATTAAAAGGTAGTTTCATTTACACCCAAACTGCCCAAATCTTGGCTAGCCAAATTAGAAAGTTTCCTATATACATGTGAACACAAAATTTAACACAAGCATAAAAACCCTAATCATTTATGCGCACCACCAAAGAACCAAAATGGAAGCTTTTAAGATCTTGTGCCCACTATATCATGTGCATTCTTGACACACAAATGAAGAATGAAATTAGAAAGTTTCCTCACTCACAAAGATGCTCAAGAGAGGGAATACTAGAGAGGAAAATGGAAGTTTCTAAAGCTGGTCATTTCTAGTCATGTGAGCACCACATGAGTTCAAAAATTAGGAAGCTTCCCTTACTCATACATAACGCACCACAAGAGAAATACAAAACTATGGAAGGTTGTCCCATGATGATTTATAGAAGTTCTTAAAACACATATCAAGAAAAAATACCCAAATCTTGCTCACACATGATGCCAAAAATAAAAGGTTGCCAAATCTTGTTGATTTGGTGTGCACAAGAAAAGAAATCCAGGACTCACAAGAGAAGATTCAATTACTAAAACATATTGGAAAGTTGTTTTGCTCACAAAATCACACCTATATTGATGCCCAAACCAAGATAGCAAGTGATCGAAGCCAAGATTGTGTTCACACTAGGAAAAGAAAACCCTAATTGCTCACTTGCCCAAATTGTGTGCACCATGGAAAATCAGAAAGATTCTTATGCCAAATTGTGCACACATGAGAGATGGAAAGATTTCCTATCTGAGCACACCCAAAATGTCCCCTTATGCCCACTGAAAATCTATATCAAGGACCCCTGTGCTCTAATTCTCTTCATCACCAAGCAAGAATTGATAAGATCCCTTTTCGTTTTCTCTAGCCGCTCTCTTGGCACCTCTTTTCAATTCTTGAGTGTTTCTTGAGTGTGAACAACTTAGTTCTTGAATGTTTTTGAGGGTTTGAACGTGTTGAAGTGCTATCGAGTTTCTGAATTTCAATTCAATTGAGGTAGAAAGATTTCTAACCTTCTACTTTGTTGTTTTAAATTAATTAGATATTCATGCATGTGTTAGATTCAATTTTTCATGCATATTTTAATTTCAGTGCAGTATATATGCCATGGTCAAACCATGTTATGCTTAGATCTCACATGCTTAGGTTTCACATGCTTAGGTTTATTTTGAATAATGATGCATGTCTTCAATGTTGATGTGATCATCATGCTAAATTTATTTAATTTAGTGAATGATTCATGTATGTTTGATTAAAGACAGACGGTTAATGATAAGAACCATGTACTATCACAGTAATCCATAGGGATTACTATGGGTGTTCTTTACATATGATTAGTTCATACGAGTGATGTCCCAAAATACTCAAAATATGGGTTAGGCCTTAAGTACAATGAAACTTGGCATAAAAGAATGTCTTTTCACTCAGTGGAGGTATTTTTATAAGAACATCAAGTGTTGAAATCCCTTTCAGTTTAATTTACAATTGTGAACAAGAAATTGTTTGAAACACCTAATAATTGTAAGTGCTCGACTTGGACGTCTTATTGATTTGAAATAATGATTTAGTTGTTTAAGAATGATCCACTAGACTTTGTGCTTACCTGTAATACCCCAATCCTCGTATTCTTACAATTTTTGATATAACCACTGTTTTGACAGTAGACTTAACCATAAAGGCAGGTTAGGCCCATATTACTTTGCAAGTGACTCACACTTGATATTCTATTTCAATTATCTCATGCATTGATAGATTAAGAATATTTAAATCAAATTTAGGAATCAAATTAAATAAGGCAATAATACAAGAGATAAAAGAAATTCATAGACTTTATTAATTTAATAAAGTGGAGTATATAACTCAATCTTAAAAAGAAACTATAATGCGGAATCTAACAAAATTTGGCACACATGCGTACATGGGAACTTTCTAAAAAATAAAGAGATCATCACTAATTTCCAAAGTCTTCATGCATGTTCAATTTCCTAAATAAATAAGAGAGGAAGGATGAGCACATAGCCTAGCGGATCCTTTTCAAACAACCAATTTTCTAATTTAGACTGAAAATACATCCATAATTTATACATGTGCATACATTAGGCGTTTTAAGCAACATTTTTGTGTATATTGTGACTTCGACCTAAAGGATTTTCAAGGCCCATGATGTTCTTAATAAAATATATCCTTAGAGTGAAAAAAGGCATTTTTTAGCCAATTTCATTGAACTTTTGGACTTAAGGCCTCTTACCCACCAACCAAGTATTTTGGTCTTACACCATGTAAACTAGTCACATGATAAGAACATCCACAGTGACCCCACATGTTCAGTATGATGGTATATGGTTATTAATCACCAACATCTCATAATTAATCTCATATTCAAGAATCATCAAATAAGATAAATAAATTTTAGAATATAAATAATTAAAAATCAAAGCATGAATCATACATTGAAATAAACCTAAACAAAGTACTAGACATGACATGGATTCACGAATGATTAAAACATGCTCATGTACTAAAGTGAAACTGAAATCATGAATAAATTTCTGAAATTGAAACATGAATGATTTCTGAAAACTAAACATGCAATGAAAATTGTACTAATCTAAAGAAGAAAAGAGGATGTTTTAGAAATCACTTCCACCTTAATTGCAAGTTTGATGAAAATCTGGCAGAAGTTCCTTACTCCAACGTCTAGCACTCCAAAGATAACTTAAGAACATTCAATTAAACACCAAAGCACTCAAGAATCCTTCAAGATCACTCAAGAACAAAAGGGTTGCCAAGAAGAAGGCTAGAGCAAGCTAAGAGGGAAGTGCCAATTCTTGCTTTAGGATGAAGAAGAAGTGTGCACAAGGGGGATCATTCTACATGATTTCAAATAAGGGAAACATCCCATTGAGGTTGGATAGGGTGAGGGTGTACATGATCATGGTGTTCCACCCTTGTGGTTTGCACATATTTAGGGGTGGCCATGCATTTATGGGTCCACATGAATTTAATACAAATTCATATCTCATTATTTACTAAGAATTAAGGACTTTAATATATATTTTTACATTCATATTAAAATAATGCACATTTTCAAACTAACATTTGGCTAGGGTGATGCTAATTTTATATGTTTTCTTAATTTAGACTCCACTAAAGGGTGTTAGACAAATAAAACCCTAATTTTAGCCAATTGAGCTGATTTTTGGATATGTTGTCTAGTTGATCAGTTTGTGTCATCTCATGTCATTTCAAGTCGTTTTGAGGTCTTAAAATTCACTAAAATGGAGTTTTGGACCTACTAAATTTATCCCTAAAATGGACTCGTTTTCATACTTTACCCAAATTCAATCAAATACAATTGAATTTTTTCATTTTATTCAGTACTAGATTACAGGGTATTACAAGCTACCCTCCATAAAAATAAAATTCATCCTCAAAATTTGTACAAAATAAAAAAAATTTCTAGTGAACAAGTGTGGGTATTTGGCCCTCATTTTGCTCTCCAATTCCCATGTAACTTCTTCTACCCTATGATGCTTCCACATACTTTAACCAAGGAATATTCTTAGTTCTCAGACTTTGCACGTTGTGGTCAAGGATTCTAACAATTGCTTCTTTGTATGTGCAACTCCTTCTATTAGGCTAGTGAGCCACTTGTCTTGCCTTTGCTTCTCCCTGATCTATTGTAGAAGATCTGGTTGGCAAGACATGTCGTAGAGACAGGCTTGTTTGTTTCTCATCTAAGATCACACCCAGCCTCAAGTTCTTAATCAATTGGTACATCTAGCCCTTTTCTTCTTCTTGTTTATTGAACTTTCTACTCAGAGCATCAACCACTACATTGGCCTTCCCTGGATGGTAGTGTAATTGAAAGTCATAATCTTTAAGGAACTCCATCCACCTACATTGCCTAAGGTTCAACTCTTTCTGAGTATAGATGTACTTCAAGCTCTTGTCATAAAAAAATAGATCAAATTTCTCACAATAAAGGTAGTGTCTCCAAATCTTCAGGGCAAATACAAAGGTCGCTACTTCTAGGTCATGATTAGGGTAATTCTTCTCATGGACCTTCAGTTGTGGCAAAGTGTAAGTGACTACTTGTCTTTCTTGCATAAACACTGCTCCAAGTCCACTCAATGAAGCATCAGTATAGAAGGTATAACTAACACCATGGGTTAGAGTGACTAAGATAGGAGTCATAGTCAATCTTTTCTATAGTTCTCGGAATGATTATTCACACTTCTCATCCTAATCAAACTTAATTGCCTTCCTAGTTTGCTTGGTCATAAGTTCTGCCAGTTTGGAGAAATATTGGATGAACCTTCTGCAGTATCCAACCAGGCCTAAGAAACTCCTAATCACTATAACTGTCTTAGGTTGCTTACAATCCATGACATCTTCTACCTTCTCCAGGTCTATAAAGATGCCTTTTGCTGATACTACATGACCAAGAAAATTGACTGCCTTCATCCATAACTCACACTTGCTGAACTTGGCATATAATTTATGCCTTATGAGGGTTTCCAACACTATCCCCAAGTGTTCTAAGCGTTCAGCCTTTAACTTGGAGTAGATTAAGATAACATCTACGAATACCACCACAAATTGGTCAAGACACTGTCTAAACACTCGGTTCATTAAGTCCATGAATGTTGTTGAGGCATTGGTCAAACCAAAGGGCATCATAGTGAACTCAAAGTGTCCATATCTTATTCTAAAGGTAGTCTTGTGTATATCGGACTCCCTAATTCTCAACTAGTGATATCTCGACCTAAGATCAATTTTTGAAAAATGAGTGGCTCCTCTCAATTGATCAAATAGGTCATCAATCCTTGGCAAAAGGATAATTACTCTTCACTGTAGCTTGGTTCAGCTTCCGATAATCGACACAAAGTCTCAAAGAACCATCCTTCTTCTTTATAAATAATACCGTAGCTCTGCAGGGTAGTTCACTTGGCCTGATGAAGCCTTTCTCCTGGAGTTTGTCGAGTTGAGACTTCAACTCGATCAGTTCTATCGGTGCCATTCTGTAAGGAGGTATGACTATAGGGTTGGTTTTAGGGTGAAGTTTAATCTTGAACTCTAATTCTCTAGTAGGTGGTAGTCTGGGTAAGTTGTTTGGGAACACATCCTTGTACTCACTAACCACTACTAGGTCTTATATCATCTTCAGCTAAATAGGTTCTTCTTCAGAGAGTTCCTCTAACTCATTTTTCTGCCTTAAGCAATTCAACATGGCTACGGTTGGACTTCTCGTTAGTCTTTGCAAATCTCTGTTGATTCTATAGGTCTCCTCCGAAGGTAGAGTTATGGTTACTCGTCTTATAGGACACTCTATCTGGGCTTGGTACTGGTCTAACCAACCCATCCCCAAGATTACATCATAGTCATAAAAAGGTAAGGTACATAGATCAACTGTTAAGAGTTTATTCCTGAACCTTAGGTTACAACTATACATTCTTTTTGAAGTCATAGTAGTCCATATTAGTGTGGACATGTTCAAAGTCATGGGTAGTGTTTTTGTCATAAGTTTTAACATATCAACTAGTTCTTCAGAGATAAAGGACTTAGAGGCACCCGAGTCAAACAATAGTCTCACTGCAAGGACTTGGTCCTACTGAGTCTGAACAACAAACATTCTAGCCTAGTTCTAACCATAGCCCTGGTTCTGCTGTTGATTGCCATTTTGTTGCTATTGCCTGGCTTGAGGACGACCGTTCTGACCTCCCCCTCAGTGTTTTGTTGTTGCTACTGCTAAGGCGCCTAAGCTGTTGCTGTAATACCCAACCCCCGAGACTTGATTGTTTAGCTAATCAAAAGGCGGGTCAGGCCATGTTACATTACAAGTATACAAATTGTATCACATTCTATTTCAATTATCTTAAGTCTTATTAATTTATAATGAGCACACAATCCGAACAATTTAACTTTAATTTAATAAGACTATTACAAGGGAGATAAAAGAAATCCTTAATCTTTATTCATTCAATAAAATAATAAAGAAGTACATACTTGAATTTCAAATAACAAAAGAGTACAAGTTAAAAATTAAATTCAGCAGAAGTCTTAATTTAAATAATAAAAATTTGGGCGTTGTAATACCCTGAATTCTCTATACTCAATTAAATGAAATTTATTATTTATTCAGTGAAATTTGGGTGCAAAATGAAATTAGAATCATTTTAGGGCTAAATTTGCCAAGTTCTAAAAATATTATTTATTGACCCTTAGCGATCCAAAACAACCTAAAATTAAGCAAAGTGACTTGAGTCGACCAATTGAACAATATATCTGAAAAGTAGTTCGATTGATCAAGAATAGGGTTTTCATTTGCCAAACACCCTTCAGGGGGTCGTAATTTGGAAATAATTGGCATTTAGGGTACTTTGAGAAATCGAAATAACCCAAAATGAAACGAAATGACATAAACTAACAAAATGAATAACATATCTAAAAATCAGGACAATTGGCCAAGATTTGGATTTTCATTTGCCTAGTGAACTTGGTGGGTCTTAAATAAGGAAAGTTTTTTTAGGAAAAATCATCTTGGGCCAAACCATACCTTAAAATTTGCATTAGGTTTATGTGATTCCAAAACTATAGGTTATACATCATAATCCTTGTAAATAAGCAGATATTAATTTTTATTTGATTTTTGTGAACCCATGAAGTCATGGCCCTCCCAAGTATGTGTAAGTCACATGGGTGGAACACCATGATCATGTGCACCCTCACCTTACCCAAAACTCCGTAGGATGTGTTTCTTGTTTAAATCCATACAAAATGATCCTATGTCCCATGTAAATGATTTAGTACACCACGCCGATGAGAAGTTCCCCATGGTTAGAAACCAAGACAAGCGATCCCATGTACCAAGATAAATGATCAAGTGTACCCATGCACCCTAAAAACGTCTATGCCATGTGTATGTGCTCCACATGTGCCAAATTCAAAATTAAGAGAGTTTCCTAGGATTCCTAAGGCCTTGATCTTGTGTCCCTCAAATCTGATCATGTACTTACCAGCCACCTTTGCCCAAGGAAACAATTCCCTAATAAAAAATGCCAAAATTAAAAGTGTTTCTATGCATGTTTGTGTGATGATCAAACAAGAAACAAGCAAAGGAAAGTTGCTAAGTGCTCAAATTTGATTCTATATGGATGTCCCAACTGAATTAGAACATAATCTAGACCCATGTTGTGTTCATAGTTGGTTAGAAAACAAAATTGTGCTCATATCTTTGGAATAGGAATCCTAGTGGGCCCACATGCCCAAATTGTGAGCACACTTGCCCAAACCACGCAAAACGTCCTATGGAAAGGTTCTCGTGTGATCTTTCCAAAAAATTCCCCCATTGTGCTCTTGAAAATCTATATAAACCCCGCTAGTTGCTCACATTCTTCTCATCCCAAAACAAGAGTTGAAATCCTCATCTCTGCTTGTTCTAGCCTTCTTCTTGGCAACCCCTTCTCAATCTCTTGTGTTCTTGTGTGTTTCAAAGTGAGAAGTTAGGATCTTAGTTTTCTTTCTTTTTCTTGAAGTTCTTGACATTTTGAAGTGATTGATTAAGGGGAACATATGCCAGATTCAACCAAAAAAAAAAAAACTCAAATTGAGGTAGAGGAAATTTCTTAACCCTCCACTTTGCTATTTTAAATTTCTAGCATATTCATGCTTGTTTAAATTTTGATTTTCAGCATGTTTTAGCATATTTAATCATCTTTTAATTTCAGTTTTGCATGTTTTTATGTTTTAATTACTCATGAGAGCATGTCATACTTAGAACCCATGTTTAGGATTTAATTCAATGTTTCAAGCATGCTATATGATGTTTTCATGCTTTCTTGCTTGTGTAAAATTCTAAAATTTATATTCTGAATTTTTTATGATTATGTGATCTTAAACATAAGAAAGTGAAGATAAGAACCACGTACTGTTATAGTGACCCGTGTAGGTGCTATGGGTGTTCTTAAGACATGCTTGGAGTATGTGGTTGTGGGCCGCAAGTAAGGGGTACTTGGTATGTGAATGGAATGTGACAAAGAAATGTCTTTCCACTCTAAAAAGGGGTATCTAAAATTAGAACATCAAGGGAATAAACCCCTTTCACTCCTAACGTCAACTTGAAACCAAAATGTTGTGTGAATTACTTAATGCATGGAAGTGTGTGAAATTGAATGTGTTATTGATTTGAAATAATAACTTAGTTGTTTAATGAATGATCCACTAGGTTATATGTTCACCCCTTCCTTTTATTTTTCAAGAAATTGAATGAACCATGAAGATTATTAATATTAGATTCTTTTTTAGTATTGAAAATTTCATTATAAGGGCATGTTGCCCAAGTTTTGATTTTTAGACTTTTGCTGAATTTTTATTTCTAATTAAAGAGTTATGTATTCAAGTTTATGACTTAATTTAAGAATGTAAGTTTCTTTGTTTTGTTTGAACAAAATAAAGAGTTTGAAGTATTCCTTTTTCTACTTGTATTGCACTTGTTGAATTGAATATTAAGCACATAGAAAAATGTATTCATGAGGGATTTCAATAAGTGTTAGAACAAAGGAATTGAAATGTAAGTTGTGTACTTGTAAATGTAACATATGACCCAATCCGCCTTGTAGTTGAGCTTAAACCTATTTCTAGGGGGTTGGGATGTTGCAACATGTCCTTACATATAAACTTTCCAAATTTAAAACCCTATCTAATTTTCAGTAGTCTTCATGATTCAATTTCCTAAAAAAGAAGAGGAGAAGGGGTGAGCACATAGCCCAATGGATATATCCATAATCAACTAAATTACTAATTCAAATTACATACAAATTCAAAACACTTATAAACAATTAGGGGATTCAAATAACATCTTTGGTTATTGTTAACATTAAGACTGAAAAGGGCTCTAATCCCTTGATGTTCTTATCAAAATACTTCACTCTTGGATGGAAAGACAATTCATCTTGCCATATTTCATTGAAACAAGGATCCCATGTTTATAATCCAAGTACTTTGGGCTATCACATATACACATAGTAATGAGACCCATATACACTTAGATTACCATGACAGTATGTGGTTCATAAACTTCAAAGTCTTAATCTTAATTCCCACATATTCATGATTCAAAAATCGGAATAATGAAATTTAGAATGAAACATTTAAAGAGCATGAAAACAATACATAGCATGCTTCATAATTCAAATCAAACCTAAGCATGAAACTAAGCATGACATAGTATTTTGAATGCTTAAAATATGTGTACATGATAATCTAAATTTAAGTCATGATCAAACATGTTGAAAACTAAAAATAAACATGCTAAACTGAAAATAAAAGATGCATGAATATGCTAGAAACTCAAACTAGTAATGTAGAAGAGTAAGAAATCCCATCCACCTTAGTTGCTTGTTTGTAAAAAATTCAATAGAGGTTCCCTTTTTCTATGCACTTCAAGAACAACCAGCAACTTCAAGAATGCAAAAGAAATCTAAATCCTAACTTCTCTCTGAAAATCACTCAAGAACACAAGAGAGGGAAAAGGGGTTGCCAAGAAGAGGGCTAGAACAAGCTAAGAAGGAAGTGTCAACTCTTTGTTTTGAGATGAAGAAAAAGTGAGGACAAGGAGGTTTATACAGATTTTCAAAGGGCTAGGGGGGACATCTTGGGTAGCTCACAAGTTGAGCAACATTCCACACATAAGAGGACGGTTTGCATAGGAGAAGGCAAATGTGCTCGTTAGGGTTTCCTAACTTCATTTACACAAAATCTGTGCATCCTTCTTTGTTTCCTTTATGTGTGTGAACATAAATTAGATTTATGACAACTTCTAAATCATCTTGGACGTCCACATAGATAAGATTTTATGCTCATGACATGTTTCCTAATTAATACTTTGCTTGGGCATCACACGTACAATTTATGGAATCATTTCCTTAATGGCATCATGGTTTCATACACCCTAGGGTTCATGGTTTCAGTTTGTTTCCGCAGTTTGGGTGTTTGAATCATCAAGCAAATCAAGTCAAGATGTTAGTAAGAAAGCTTCTAATTTTGGTTCCATTATGGTTGGTGCACCATGTAATAACCCAAAATTTTGTCAAACAATTAAAGATAAATAAGTTTAATGAAATTAAACGAAATACGTAAAGTGAATCAACTTTGGAGATTTTAAGAAACTTTTGGGTGCAAATTATGGGTAGGCAAATGAAGTCTTAATTTGATATTTAAATGAAAATGTCAATTAAGTAGAATTAGTTATGAAATTTAAAGAGTTACTTCCATTTCTTAAGAAATAAAGAATAGAAATAAAGTATATATATATATATATACTAAGTTAATGTATGTGTGAATAATATGTGTTTTAGTAAATGTGTGTTAAATACTGCATATTATAGGAATATGTATATAGAAAAATTTACATAATTGAATAAAAATATAGTATGCTTATATTTATCTAAAATAAGTATAACATTATATAAGTATCAATTTATAATTACATAAATAATGAAATTAATATATAAATAAAAATATATGAAAATGAAGAAATGAAAAATGTAGATTATTAAATTGTTGGCATTAAAAATATTAAAGAAATAAAAAAATATATAATAAATACATATTAAAGAAATAGAAAGGGGAGAATATTAAAAAATTAATAAAATAAAAGGACATGTGCAATAAACCATGTTTACATTAATGAGAAAGTTTATAATTAGCAAATTTTGGATAAGTAGCAAATTTTGGGTAATAGAAACTGCATCTAACGGCCAGAAACGTGCAATCCGCACGATCTAAGATCTCACGGTCAAGATCAAGCCCACACCAAATGCTTAGGAGCATTGAATCACCGAGATCCAACGGTTCACAATCAATCTGCCCGATCCAACGAACGAGATCAAAACCAAACCATCGCTTGGATGCACCAAATCATCAAGACCCAACGGCCCACAATCAATCCATCAGATCCAACGGCTCATGACGCAAGCGCATTCGTTGATCACGAATGTGGTGCACTCAAGGAAAATCCAAGCATTCAGATCAAAGCCACGTTAGTTGATCACGAACCGTGCTGTGCTCGAGGACGACCTAATGGTCCGAATTTGAGACGTATTCGATCAATTGCGAGCCGTTGCTGCACTTGAGGTTGATCCGAGCGTCCAGATCAAAGTCGCATGAACAAAGATCCGCACATCGCGATCGAGGTTTAACCGATGGTCCAGATCTAAGGCGCTTTGTTGATCGCGAATCGTGTGCTGCGCTTGAGGAAGATCTAATGGTCCAGATCTGATACATTTTAGTTGATTGTGAACTGTGTTGTGCTCGAGGACGATCTGACAATCTACAGTGATTTCGTTAATCACGACTGTGATCTGAGTGCTGCGATCGAGGTTCATCAGATGGTCTAGATTAATGCTCCGATTAAAACGAGAAAAAATAACAAAAAAATCCAAAAAAATTTCTAAAATCCAAAAATTTGGTTTCTAAATTCCAAAAAAATTATCCAAACACACTTGCTATTTTTCTATACTTGGGAGGCACAAAATTTTGAATAATTGGCAAGTTTGCTACAAGGAAGACACCAAAAACTTACCATTCTATGCTATTTTAAACTCTATATAAAAGACCCCTAGTGCTCTCATCGTTTTTATCCCAAATCAAGAGCATACTAGTCCCTCTTGACTCTCTCTGACCTTTTTCTTGGCAATCCCCTCAGTTCTTGAGTATTTAGAAGCTTTGAAGTAACAAAATTCTGCCAGATTTTAGAAGTGTGCAGAAGAGATTTATTTGAGATTTATTTAAGGTGGAAGTGATTTCTAACTTTTACTTCTTTATTTTAATTTGAATAAGTCTTGCATGTGTGATGATGTTTTAAAGTTGAATGATTGAATATATGTTTTAAATATGCATGCTTTATTTATTTGATGTGCCATGAATATACATGTTATGCATGTTTAGAAATTAAGAATAATGGTGCATGACATGCATGAATTGTGCCATGAATAAATATTTAATGATTCATGTTATGTTATATTGATAGTTTAATCTGATATTGTGTGTTTTATCACCAAGAAAAGATTAAATAATGATCTTAACCACGTACTGGCGCAATGATGGACTGCATAGTGTCGTCATGTGTGTTCCACCCCTGATCCGGCTTGCTGGCTTACTGTAATACCCCAGAATTTTGTCAAATAATTAAATAAATTAATTTCAAAATTCTTTTGAGTGCAAATTGTGGGATAACACATGAAAAATAAAATAAATTAGAGTTATAGTGAAAATTAAACAACTAAAACCTTAATTTGATAATTAAATGAAAAATTAAGGTTTAGTAAAATAAATAAACAAAAATAAAGTATAAATATACGTATTGACTAATATAAGAGTAAATAAGGTGTATATTAACATAATAAATGTTAATGTTACATGTTAGGGGAATATGTACATAGAAAAAATGTATATAATTAAATAAAATGTAAATAAATCAAACATTATGTAAATAATAGTGTATAATTACATAATTTATTATCTGAAAAGGAAATATGAAGTAAATAAAAATACATGGAAATGAAAAATATTGATTTTTTTACTAATAGCATTAAAAATATTAAAGAAATAGAAATATATAAAATAAATGCAACATTAAATAATTAGAAAGGGAAAAAATTTAGTAAATTATCAAAATGGAAGGGAATATACAAGAAAATCAAATTTTTATCAATTTGGAAGTGTCTAATTGGTTAAATTTCGGATTATAGAAGCTTTAGAAAGCAATTTTGTAATTAGAAACAAGATCCAACAGCCAGAAATCCATCATCCGTTGGATCTGAAATCGCACGGTCAAGATCAAAGGCTTAAACGACTCCCAGATGCACTAAAACATGTAGATCCAACGGCTACAAATCGATCATCCAAATCCAACGGCTTGGATCAACACTGAAATCGGAGATCGCGAACACACCACAATCGAGGACAATCGAACGGTCCTGAAACGATCGACCTAATCGAACGAACAAGATTGTTTTCGTTGATCGCAAAATCGGATCCGCACACAGAACTCGAGGTTCATCTAACAGCGGAGATCAAAGCCGTGTAGATCCAATCGCGAACCGGTGTTGTGCTCGAAGACGATCAACGGCCTACGATGGATTCGTTGATCTTGATCGCGAAGCAGTGATGCGATCGAGGAAGATCAACGGCCTACGATGAATACGTTGATCTTGATCGCGATGTAGTGCTGTGATCGAGGCCAATCAACGGCCCAAAAATACGCGTTCCGTCAATCGCGAACCGAGTACTGTGATCGAGGCTGATCGGACGAACCAGATTTCATCTGCCTGATCTCATCTTGAATCTAGTGATGCGATTGAGATTAATCCAACGGCTGACGTTCTACCCCCCGATCTTGATTGCAAACGCATCTCGAGGACGATCCTACGGTCTCGATTAAATGCTCCGATTTAAATAACTGAAAATCCGAATAAAATTAATAAAAATACATCAAAAATCCAAAAAAAATGTTTCTAAACTCCAAAAATTTCCAAAAAAATTTCCTTCTAATCTCCTATGCTTGGGGGGCACGAAAATTTAAATTATTGGCAAGTTTCTTAGCATTAGAGCACCACAAACTTGCTATTCTACACACTTTTGAAGCCTATATAAACCCCCCTATGCTCACAAATCAAACCATCCCAAGCGACAAGAGTTGAGTTGTCATCTTGTGCTTCAAGCCCTCTTCTTGGCTCTTCTCCTCACTTTTATTTTCTCTCTTGAGTGTGAGAAGCTCTTGATTTGGGGATTCTTCTTGGGTTTTGGAGTTTGAGCATTGGGAACTACTGCTTCAACTTTGGGAGAAACTACATATCAAGGTGGAAGTGATTTCTTAAACTCCCCTTTTTCTTTCTTGATTCATTAGCATGCTCATTGTTTGTTTGGTTTTAGAAAACAATGAGTTTCAGTCTTGTTTGTGTTTGAAAACATGTTTCAATTTCAGTTTTATCCATGTTCAAGATCATGCAACATCCATGCCATGTTTAGAATCATGTTTAGGTTTTATCTCAATATGTGATGCATGATTTTGAGTGTTCCATGCTTGAATCTTCAGTTTGATTATATGCTGAATTTATTTATTTTAGTCTCATGCTCTGAAATTTATTTTATGATTCTAGAACATGTGATTTAACAAAGATGATGGTGATAATAACCACGTACCATCATAGCATA
>JAJIYU010006201.1:0-20979 GCA_030144865.1 Tinospora cordifolia | reverse complement strand
TTACCATGGAATTTGTGATGGGGTTACCCTAGACTTAGATGAAACATAATGTTATTTGGGTCATTGTGGATAGGCTGACTAAGTCTGCTTACTTCCTCTCGATGCATAGTAGAGACTCAGTTGAGAGGTTGAGCCGACTATATATCCGCGAGATAGTGAGACTACATGGGGTCCTATTGTCCATTTTGTTTGACAAAGATGCTTGGTTTACGTCTCGTTTTTGCAGAGCTTGTAGAACCAGTTGGGGACCAAAGTGGGCCTCAGCACAGCATTCCATCCGCAGACTGATGGTCAGTCTGAACGAGTGATTCAAATTCTAGAGGACATTCTGTGATCTTGTATTTTGGACTTTGGTGGTAACTAGAAGGATCACTTATCCTTGTGTGAGTTTACTTATAATAACAGTTGTCTTGGGACGGTGCCATTCGAGGTGTTATATGGTTGACCATGCAGATCCCCTGCCTGTTGGGCCGAGACTGGTGACAGAGTAGTCTTAGGCCCTGCCTTTATACAGCAGTAGAATGAAAAGATACAGAGGATTCGATAGAATATGAAGGCAGGTCAGGACCGACAGAAGAGTTATGCAGATAATCGAAGAAGGGTCCTTGAGTTTGATGTTGGTGACCATCCCCTCCTTCGCATTTCGTATGGCAAGGGGCAAACATGCTTCGAGATTCTAATGAAGCTCGCACTAAGATATATTGGGCCTTTTGAGATCCTTGAGAGGATTGGCTCCATTACTTATCGGCTAACATTACTGCCACAGCTATCGAGTGTGCATAATGTGTTTCATGTTTCTTTGTTAAGAAAATACCACCTCGATCCTCATATATTATCGATTGGAGGCATATTGAACTGCGAGAGGACTGTACATACGATGAGATGTCTGTGGCCATCATCGATCGAACTATGAAGAAATTGCGCAATAAAGAGATACCGATAGTACGAGTGCGCTGGCAGTTCCATGGTGCTGAGCAAGATACATGGAAGAATGAAAACTTCATGATCCAACACTACCCTAAGTTGATGAGTGTTGTTCCTTAACTTGTATTCCCTACATCACTGTAAATTTCAAGAACAAAATTTCTTATAAGGAGCGGAGGTTGTGACAACTCGTAGTTTTGATATATAATTAAGGATCAGATACATGTATTTTTCTAAAATTTTTAATGAAAATACATGAATTTTTTCAATTTTCTCAAATTTTTGATTATTTATTGAAAAAAATTTGAATAATTAGAAAGATATAATTTTAGGAAGAGAATACATCAATTATGGTAGAAATATAATTTTTGAGAGAAAATATGATTTTCAGAGTAGTAATTGAATTTTTGGTGTAATTAATAAATTTTTAAGAGAAAAATTATAAATTTTAGGTATAATATTCAAATTTTTAGAAAATAAATGTGTGAATATTGAAATGGGCCGTATGATTGAATATTTTGAAGAAATTGAGGAGCGGTAAATTAAATAATAATGAAGGAAAAAAATAAGTATATATACATGTATATATTTATGTATATACAAAAAAATATATCAAAAATCTCGGCCGCACAGGCCCATGGCCCGTGTGGGCCAAGATCCATCACACGGGCTCGGCCCGTGCGGCTCACGCAGTTACTGCGGCCAAGCCCATGCTAATGGCTTGGGCACTTGAATGCGAGCCAGACTGAATTGAGCATGAGCCGGCCCACACGCCTTCTTTTCCTTTTCCCCCTCTTCTCCTTTGTTTTCCCTCCAATTTCCTACGAATTTCTGCATGAAACAGTTGCTAAACTTGGTTTTGGCCCCTAGATTTGTCCCTTCGACAGCCCTGCTGGCCAGAGCTATGAACATTGGACACCTGTGCTCCTTGCATGGCAATTCACGAACCCCCTAGCAAGCTTTTGCCATGCAAGGAAGGGTGCAAACATGCAACAAAAGCCTCTATTTTCAGTCATTTTCCAGCATGTGTGAGCAACTTCACTGGCTCTATGCTCCTTTGTCCCTAACCCAAATAGAGTAAAAAAAACCATCCGTTGGAAAGCTTTCACATGGCTCTACAAGTTTGTGAAAGCAGATTGTCCAAACCACCATCCGTTTGAGATGAAAACAGCCAAGGAAAGGTGTTGTTCAACACTGTTGGAGATCCAAAAACTGAAAAACTTGAGTTGATCCAATCTTTGAGGTGCTGGTTCCTAGGCCATTAGAGATCAGATCTTGAGGTAAAATGGCTCTTTTGAATCCTTGTTACATGTACTACGATCTCTGATTGATAGGAAACGAAAACTAAAATCCTAACCATGTTTTATAGAGTCTTGAACTTGACTAGTTACTCATTGTTTCAAAAGTCCCTGCAGGAACCAGTACTCAGAGGCAACTTTGAGACCGTGTTTGGAGTGGCTAGAGACATCCGGTTGGGGCCTAGTTTGGACGTGATTAAACCTCACATTTGAGGCAAAAAGAAGGTATTAGGCTCGGACATCAAGGCTTTTATTGATAATTTTATATGCATGCAAACATGCCTAGTTGCTTAGGGAAATCGGGGACTTAGAAATTTTCTAAAATTCTAATGCATGCCATGTTTGATGATTGTGTTTGAGAGTAATGGTTACCTTGCTTGCTTGCTGTTTTGAGTGGACTATAACTTGTAAATGTTCTAAGACATAAACCCCCACTGATCAAGCAAGAAAGGATCATGGATCATTAGGGTAATAGGATTAATTATGCACTAGAAAAACCATTGAAAACATGAGTGGGGAAAAATCTGTTTCATAACAGATTATGTAGAGGGTCGGTTGGATGACCAAAATTAGGTGTTTGGAGCTAAAATTTGGTGGAGATGTTCCTGGACATGTCAAAAGCATGTACACCAAATTTCAGGCCATTCTGAGTTTGGAAACTAGGCCAACCAATACACTAAGTGACTGCCTGTCACAAGGGAAACGTGAATTTGCAGTACCTATTAGTGCACTTAAAAACCATGGAAAATGAGGCCCAAAAACTCCAATAAAAAATTTTAGGGAATTTTAAAGAGTGTAGAACATATCTGAAAAATTTGACACTAATCTGATATATAGATTGATCACAAAAAAAAAATTGAAAAATAGTCACACAAATAGGGCAACGAGTTAAGGATATGACTAGGTGTTAGAAATTTGGGATTTCGACCAAATTTTGACCCAATTGACCTAATGTTGACCAAAATTGACCCTTTTGAACTTGTTGACCACCTAGGTCAGCAAGTGCTAGGTTTGACAAGGGTTGACCAAGGTTGACCGAATTGACTTAATAGCTTAAGGTTGGTTAAATGTCTCATTTAATCATGTTTAACCACTTTTGACCCCATTGACCACCTTAGTCAAGTATGTCCAAAGTTGACTGAGTTTGATGAGAGTCGATTGGACTGAACCAAGCTTGTTCCAGTTGGTTGAGTTGACCGCATAACTTAGGATCGGCTGTGTTGGCCAAGATTGGTCGAATCAGCATAAATAGGCCACCCTTGACCGGACCAATCTTTGATTGGTCAAGGACATAGAGTTAGAGTTGAGCCATGTTTTATGTCAGTATTAAGAAGCCACGTTAATGTTGCAGGACCCAGCGTTAGTGAGATGCAACCAGTCGCAAGAAGAGCACGCGAGTAAAACATCTTTGTGAGTAGTGTTTTCTAACTTATTACTTAAAGCTTGCTATTCTATTCATTAATGAAAGTGATATTACATATTATGATGCATTCATAACCTTTAAATGAGTTTTAAATGAAAATGTGCACCGAATCTCGAGGTCCGATGATACGAATTAGGGTATTAGATCTAGTTGAGCATTGAAGACCTGGAGCAGCTGTACTTGGGGTACGTGTTGTGTCGGTCTCTCAATTGGCCCAGTTACTAAGGACCAGAAGCCGCCATATATGGGGTATGAGCTGTGCCAGTCTTTAGGATACTATATGAGAATATGCCTAATTGTCTGCGACCCACTCAAGTAAATTTCTTATCTCCTGAGAGGCTAGTAAGAGCCTCAACGAATGTTTGTACCATTAAACTGTTTTTAAATGTAGGTGTACAACTGCATTGTAAATTTAAACTGTGTAAACTATTGCATTCACTCACAAAATATTATTGTTCATACATTCATTACATCGTTGTTGTGGAATTCTTATTTTAAGTTATAAATTAGACTGCATTACTCACTAAGCCCACTGTGGACAAATTGGACTTACTACTCTAACATTTTAGGTCTTTTGACTGTGGATAAAGGCAAAGGAGTGGTCATCGCTTAGTATTCCACTCTTCTCTCTTATTTTGGTAGGTTTCTCATGTTGTTCATTGCTTTGAGCGTTAGAATCATGTATAGGGGTGAGGAAAATATTGTACATATTCGACTTGGGTACTCCCGCTACTAGTTCTACTTTTGATGACTAAACAACCTATTTTGGTTAAATATTTAATTTTTTAGTGTTTAAATGTTTAAATTACTTCCGCATCTCTTCAGATTACTCTAATTGTGTCGTGTATGGTGTTGAGAATGAGGCTTAACAGTGTCCTGGCAAGCTTGGCTTGTGAGCGGGATTGTCAGGGCACTGTGCTAGTCAGCTTGCCCTTCGCTCTAAGGAAGGGGTCCCGACATAAACAATGTCCAAATGAGCTCAAATCTTACGGATAGCAAATAAACTTACCCATAAAACACTCCACCAAGTTTCATTTTATTTGGAAACCTCTATCGTAATAAATTAACTACATAATTAGGTTATTAAATTTTAATTTGACAGCAAGATATATATATATTATTTTTTATAAAAAAATATTAAAAATATAAAATATAAATAACTTACTAAAAATAAATTAAATAAGTATTAAAATAATAAAAAATTATATTATCAACATATTAATAAATACAATAATTTTAAATTAATTTATTTGTAATTTTTCTCTTAACTTAATTATGACTTAAATTTTCCTAGGCATATTTTTAGGTTTAGCAGGTTAAACTCGAAAATAGGTCATATTAAATAGGTCATTTTCGGGTTTAGTAGGTTAACCTATTTATGAGTTAAATTTAATTAAGTTTGATCTGTCTAACCCGTTTTGACTCAAAACTCATGTATACTAAACTCAAACTCATTAAATGTGATTCATGTTCGAGTCGGGTTATTGTTTCGTATCACAAATTGTCACCACTACCAAATGCATGCATAAAACAAAAGAGAAACATCTTCAAATCTTTGCTAAAGATTATAACATTTTCAGCCATGAAAGCTATCACCCATCTTTTAATCAACAAAGCTTTTCATGCTATCTTCTCACCAATAAAACCATATTATCACTGAGAATTTAAGGGAGGTGTTCAAACCTTCTAAGAATGTTCAATCTCAACTAGAAAGACATAAAATTTTAGCCTCAATATCAAGCTCTAATATGTGCAAAATTCTCCGCAAAGTGTGTTCTAAATGTAGGTTTCCTGCTACGAGTTATGTTCTAACCTACTTTGCAGCAATTTTCTACCAAATCTTTGAGTTAAAACCACTATTAACTCCCATAAACTTATAAACTTCATATACAAGAGTGAAATCATGTTTTTTACCTGAAGAAATTTGCTCAAATTGAATTATGTAATGCAATTATCCAAACTCATGAATTTTCTTTCAAGGATCACTAAGTTTTAAAGCTCCTAGAGTGCTCTAATGTAGTCCCTGGTTGTGGTTGATGGAACATGAGGACGAAATTGTAGTTTTTTCTTTCTTTTGTTTACTAGTTTGAGAGACAAGGTGAGAGACACCTTTGCCAAGTAGAAGGAATTATCTTACAATTCCACACCTTATTTTGGCTCACGTAGGTTTGTCCCTCACTATCAAAAACCATGGCCCAAATTCACATGCTCACGAAACCAATAGCTCACCTCGTTTTGCATGCTCAAGATCAAACCTCAATTTTTATATTCGATGTTCAATTCGAGCGTGATCAATTGCGTTGGACTCGTAGCGATTTCACAACCAATTTGACGCTAGATTTATTTTAGAATTCCTATCATTTTAAAATTTAACAAATTTTTGACATAATTACAATTTTTTAGTACTTTACGAGGTATGTAATACACTAATTTACTTTCATCATCAAGCTTTCGTTAATATATGTACAAAACACATAATTGATAACAATCTAACGTGATTACAAACAGGAAGGTCATCACTATTTTGCCAAATTATTTCGGTTCATGTCCCCATTAGGTTTATGTTCTTTTGTTCATGCTAGTTTATTATTCAAGAAATGTTGGAGAAATATAGCTTCTTATATTTTGAGAAATTAAACCAAGGAAGTAAATATGCTTTGACTTGCTATAGGTACTCGGATGTTCTCAAAAGAAATGAAGAAGGCTTCTATGGATAATGTCTATTTATCGCCACAATGCCTGCTCTCCAAAGTAAGCATTTATATCTAACATTCTAGAGTCATGTGTTAGATACTTCCAATGCCCAACTTCTTCAGGGTTTGATAAGAATATTTCCATTTGGTTAAATTCTAATTTAGTTATTGATGATAATTGTTGGCCTCTTTCATGTAATGTTACTTTGAAAAGAATTATACATAAGTGTATTAGCTAGATCGTGAATGATGATTCAAGAAGTTTGAGTTTCGTTAAAAACCGAGTTGATGATGCTCCCTCTCAAAAAGATGCATCCATTATTTGTGGCCTTAAGAGAGCTGGAGAATGGTGTAAAAAGCTGAAAGTAATTGTCAATTCCTACTGTACCATTCAACATCTTGCCCACAAGAGGACTACTAACACCCATATTGGACAGCCACTTGTCCTCCTTGAGCATGTGTTTGGGTAAGGGATTGATCCCATCTCTTTTTTGGATTGTACATAATTTCCAGGTGTTTAAATTCCATTTGCTCCATTGCCTTTCTTCCTCTCTATGGTTTTCGCACTTGGATAGGAGAGCTACCGGTGTTTGCTTCCCATCTTTGGGGACTTGTGTTGTGTGCTTGAGCTATTTGTACACTACTTTTGTACCTTTAAAAGATACGACACCCATACAAGTTCTGAGAATGAAACGTCCCCTTTTTTTCCTTTTTTTTTTTTTTTTTCCAAACGCATGTCTTTTAGCCCATGCAAGTTTTGAGAATGGTTCTCTAATTTTTAGCAAAATTAGTTTTTTAATTTTCGAAGATAATTAATTCAAGTTTATTTAATCTTATCATCATTAGTTATTAGTTGTTCAATATACGGTTGTTTTTGTATATCCATTTAATTGAAAACATAAACACCAATTTAGAATAAAGTAAGCAGACCAAGCCCCCAAGCCTTCCTAAGAAGTTCTAGGCCGGGCTCGTTCGTTTAAGGCTTCCTTGTTAAACCACCTCAAACAAGAACTAATTCCGTCCTTCAAGGGCATAGGAATACCATGTGAAGAGTGAAAGAAACCCCATAAAAATAAAAATAATAATAATAATTAAAAAAAAAACGGTTGTAGACAAGAAGGCAGGAACTAATAGTAGTTCAATTGTTGCATGTACATAGTACCTTGCAGACGCAGAGCTCATGGAAACAAAGTCCACTTTCCCCCTTTGCAAGTAGCTGTTAGACAATTAGCCCCAAACATGTAAGAATGGCCGAAAAAAGAGTACCCTCTCCTCACTCACTGTTTTAACTTTTAAATGCACATACGTTTAACGTCAAAGTAGAATGTCGACGAAGTCTTAATATGATAGTGATACTTGTCATCAATAATTAGAAAAAAGAAGTATGAAAATATAAACAATCTTTCACCTTTATAAAGATAGCCATGTGGATACTACAACCAATAGAAGCATGATTGCTAACCCATAATTCACCAAATCATCGGCATTACCCATCCTCTCCACCTCATTAAGCAAGATGGTCCAAACTGGTTGGAGAACACCACATCCCTATAAGGATGAAGAACTTCATGTTACCAAATCCACACGTGGAGATCTCTTTACAGAAGAAAAAAAAAGGTAAAGTTAGTTAACTGACCTTTGTTCTCGAGCCCGTAATAAGATCTGGAGCTGTTGTCATCAATGATCTTTCCTCAATCTGCCAATCTTCTTCGTCGCGTGAATTTTCTACTTTAACCTTACCACCAATCTTCTTGCTTGAGAAACCTCTATAAGCTGAATCTGTGTGGATTGTTTCCATAACTGAACCAAAGAAATCCGTTACAGGTACCTAACAAATGCGGAAATTTGTCATAAAACTGCCCATCACAATCAACGATGAAACTTGCCATTATTGTTTGACAAATGAAATGTTTCAAAGTGTAATAGATTCACAACTGGTAAAGAATGTGGAACCTAAAAATAGACAAAAGCTTTTGTTTGAGTTTCTACATCAAGTACATTAACTATATAATGAGGAATACACATTAAACACTGAGCACATAGCTAATAAAACTATATAATTGTGAAGAAATAATGATTCAATAGAGAGGACAGCTCAAGCAACACATTCTATGTGATGATGCTTCTTTACCATCCAAGCATTGCAGCTTATTAGATCACACAGTTGAGTGACTTTGAAGCCTATTTTTGAGCTTTGAACCTTGGGACTTATTTTCTAAGATATATTCATACATGGAGTTTCAGAGCTTAGATAAATTGCTTAGAATGAATGTTTGACAAAGCTGGAAATAACGTCCAAACCAAACTGAACTGATCAATTATTAGATGGATTGGTTGGTATGACCTGAGTGTTTAGTTATTTCAAAGACCCTAGGTTGGAGCACATTGAGCAATTACAAATATTTGTACAGGAAAGAAAACTGAAACTTACTTTACAGTTCATGTAGATGACATCGTTAACTAAGAATCAGATCATAAAGGTGCATGATACAAGTAAAAGTTAATACCTTGTCCAGTGGTCTTTCATATAGATCTGTTCGATAATATGCTGTAGACATCAACCAAGCTGGATTGTAAGAAGTGAAAAGGCTGCAGAATAACCACAAACAAAGATGAAGCTCCAATCAATTTTGAGAAATATAAAAGTAATTGAAAGGTCTCTTTCCCACAAAAAATTAAAAAAAAATAATAAAAACTAAAAATTAAAAATAGGGGTAGGAAAATAAGGGAAGAACAACAACCACGTCAATAGAAATTATAAGGAAATGACATGGCTCTTTCATTTTAGAATTGTAATATGATAAAAGCAACCAGCAAATGATCATTCACAGACACGCAGACATAGCGACCAACAAACCTCTCTATTATTGGAAAATATTATTTTAAAATTATTACATGCTTTGCCCTATAGCAATGCATGTCATTAAATAGAAAAGACAGCTATGTTCCAGTAGACTCCAACACCAGAGAGGATCTGTTTAGGGTATACTAATGAATGAAACATGAACAAAGCCAAAGTATTAAAGACCCATAGGATAATGGACAGGGTAATTAATTACTTATGAATAAAGCTACTTACTGGAAACAAATTCACACCATCTGGGTTTTTGGATTGGAGAGTTTTTAACAGTTGAAATTTGCCATTAGGCTGACGAGATAACAGAGACTAGAAAAGAGCACTAACACTGTTTTCCTCCCAATTTCTTTTAATTTTTTTGGGTACTAAAAAAAGGAAAAATATTGCAGAAATGTACAATTCACAACCAGGACATATTAAGGCAGATTAGCAAAGACCAAGATCAGAAGTCAGAACTGATACAAACCATATTCATTTGCTTGGATACATATATATTCACTCCAAAAGTGGAAAATTCAGTCATCACATTGTAAGATATTTGCTTTCTACTTTTTGACCAAAATAATTGGCAAATACATAGTGAACTCGCAACATCTAAATTACCTGCTCAACAAAGCATTGCTGTACGGATTTAGCCTCTCAAAAAATGCAAGGGTATAGAATGTAAAACGATCCACAACAGATACACCTACCTGCACAGTATGTTTTATGAACATAAATGTATAGGAACCCATCAATGAAATCTGTTAATAAGAGAAGTATTTTGTTAAGCTATAGCTTCTTGAATATTCAATCTTACATCCGAGTCCAGGTGATGTGAATAAGAATTTTCTCCTTTCATGCTACTTCCAATTGCCAGAACACCGGGTGAATGAAGCTGGCAAAAATTTAAAGAAATCAATATGTGTGAACCACATTTACATCCTAGCCATATCATGCTTCTGTAATTGAGAGGGAGGATTAAAACATTACAACATTAGCCTTGAACAAGGTCAACACATATTCTGACTACTAACCAATAGTGCAAAGTTGGTACATTCTAAAGCAGGAGAACTGAGAAAATTTGAAGGAAGGGGAGGAGGAGCAAGCATGGAAAAAGACAGTGTAGAGCACAAAAAATGTTGCAATATGAACTCTACACTTGTAGTGATGGAAATTAAAATAAAGTATGGATGCAACTCAAAAACAGCAACTGCTGCTTGCTTTTTGCACCTGAATGTGGTACAACTAAATGTCTTTTATAGCACAAACACAGAGTAACACTCTTCTGTGGGTTGATTCACTGGTCTGCAAGGCGCAGAAACAGAGAATTTCTTCAAGTTTTAATTCTTATTTGGTAGGACAACAGTCATGAGACTTGCATCATTAAGTCTAACATAATTTCATTATATTCAGCAATAACTACAACATTTGAAATTCATTCCATAAATAAGATCTCTTTGTGGATAGTTTCCTACAAGCTCCTAAAATCCATAAGACACGCACAGGATATGCTTTATGGATAGTTTCCCACAAGCTTGTAAAATCCACAAGACACGCAGGATATGCTTACCAAAGTTTTTGCTATGCATCAATATAGCTTCAAAGATGACATATCAGGTAAAAAATTTATTTGGATTGGAAGACAAACTTAGCTCACGGCACATTTACTTATGAAGCTAGTGACCAAAACTGAAGAGTCTGGAAACAATTTATTTTAATTAAATGCAAATGCATCAGCCTTCACAATAACGCAAGTTAAAGAAGATTGCATGATCATTGCAAAATTATTCTCAGATGCCCTGATAAAGAAGAGCAAATATTCATTGCAGAAGTGGTCCAACATGCTGTAATAGGATTTATCTGTTTGAAGCAAAACGAACCTGATTGAAAAGAGTGGCAGCCTGGCAAGTATCAACCATTACTAGCAGCTCCTTAAACCTAAAGGAGAAAAGTATACATATATATGAGCTTACTGCATAGGACTGCTGACAACAAAAGTAATAATAGATGAATTTTAGAACAATCATGCAAAGTACAGGTCACAAGTTTAACCAAATACAGTAAAATAAATAAATGATCTAAATGATCTACAGATTAAGCGAAAATGCAAATGTTGATGAGAGAATTTTTTAAAGAAACTTTAAAAGCATATATATATATATATATATATATAATTTGTACAAGAACTTATAAGAGACAATTTTATAATCCCACCTTTATAGTTAGTAAATTATGAATGTAAACACAAATATATAACGTACCGATGCTTTTCTTTCATTTGCTTCACTGCATCAGCCAAATCATGACTTTGAAGCTCCTCAGAATCCTGGAATTTTAGAAATTCGTCTCCACCATGCCCAGTCATGTACAAGAGTATGTGACTTCCTTCATCACTTAAAAGGCGTTTTGATCTTGGAACAGCAGTTACATGACGCCCAGTCAAGACACGCAAAAAATTTTCGACAGTCACCTCATAACCTCGATAATCTACCTGGGAAAGTAGGGCCATAAAGATCGACAAAAGATTCCATTTTAGCAATTCTTCAATAGTATTCCCCTTTCTATAGTTACCCAAGTAAAAACTCATTTTAGTCAAAAAATCTAAAAACATAGGAGACATTAGGATATATAATTGCATTCCATTTCTTCACGCAGCTAAGACGCTCGCCAGCTGCAGGTGACTCAATGAAAATTCATGAAATCATGGTGACCATTCAATGATTAATTTCATTCCATAGGTACTTGAATTATGATTCCCATTGTAAAGATTGGACTGAAACTTTGTTGCCAAAACAAGAATCAGGAAACTACGTATAAAATTCATAGTTAAAACAAAGAACCTACCTCAACATTATCTCCATATAAGTTAAGTCGGTGATTTTCATTGTTGAAGACTTGGGCAGGATACTTGTTCCTAGGATTGCATGCCATGTCATCTGCCAGCATGAGTATTATCCTCTCATCAGGTATACCAAGCCGTTTTACTGTCCTAGGTAAGAAAGAAAAGGTTGTTTATAGACAATAAAAAAGTGGTAGTAACCAAACTAAATAAATAATCATCACCCATGAAAACAGTAAGACCACTACACCAGCTTACCTGTACAAGGATAAAGTATTGGCCATGTGCCGATAGTTAAACCTATCAAAAAACAAACACACTATCAAATAAAATGTAAAATCCTCCAGCACAAAATGCAATGTCAAAAATGCATTCTAATTTTTTATCAATTCATTTGAAATGATAAGAGAAACAATATAATTAAGATATCTACTGCTACAGTGCTAGGACTTTTTTTTTGGAAAGGATACAGTGCTAGAACATTGTAGAATAGGAATGATGTGAGGGTTGCATTACAACCACTTCTACTATAAAAGAAAATGCCTACCAACACCATTGTCCTATATTCTTGTATTTGGGAGTCAAGATCATCGCATGCAACTATTTATTTTGTTGAAAGGTTTTCATTATCAACCATGCCTTTTCTTACATTTTATGTGCAATAGTAATTTAAACAGTCTGAATTTCCTCTATGTACCAGGTCCTTTTCCATATAATTAAGTGCATCTAGATTAAGATTATAATGCAGTTTACCAGGAAAAAATTGTTTATAAGCAATCAAACTATTATGGCATTAGAAAAGTATAAACTACATGAATCCATTAGGACACTTTTGGATTGTTTAGCAAGAGAATATTCCTCATTAAAACCAAAGTTACCGCTTCATAAGGAGGATTGCAAATTTAACTCAGAAAAATTGCATTTAAAATGGCAAAAGCTCTCAAAAGACACTATTCTTACTTTGCATAATGAATAAAGTAGATGGCACATAACATTGACTATTGAAAACTTAAGCATGGCAAACCAAACCAAAAAATTTATTTTAGATGGTGCACACAATTGATTATTGATAAGTTTAACATGGTGAATCAAACCCAAAATTTTCATAATCATAGATTAATGCAATAAAAGGGCATACAAAGAACACAAGGCTCTTGCCATCATGAGGTGTAGGGAAAGGTCAGCACACACATACTAACACCCTTTTGGAAACCAAATACTGAAAATTGGAATTAATATCTAGATTTATTGTAATATAAGCTAAAAACTGGCATAAATAAACACTTTTAGGAAACAGAATATCCATAAATGACGAAATAAAATAAATATTTTGAAATGACGTCTTTTGGTTTTGATCCCTTTTCTATGTTTTATTTTCAATTTTGTGTAGTTTGCATCTCAAATTGTATTAATCAATTATTTTGTTATTCAAATGTATGTTCTTTCAGAACTTTAGCAAAAAGAAGGAAACCTTGGAACCTCTATCAATGTATTTTTCATCTTTTTTTTTTTTTTTAATTTCAGTGGATAACCCATTTCTTCTCAAAAGAAAAAGAAGAGAAAAATATAAAGGCATACAACTTTTAAAACCATGTGACGCAAGGTTGGTTTACTTATTGATATTACTATGCTGGCTGATAATGTCGAAAATAATGCATATGTACTGATTTTTTTGGTTGATGAAATAATTCTTGTTTACTTCATTGTCGAATTTTCAAATTTTCTATTGAATTTTATATTGAGTTCTTACATTTTATAATTGAATTTGAAAATATAAACTTTTATAGAATTTAATCAGATTTTTTGGTGAGTTTTTATACTTTTTATACTGCATCCACTTTGTACTTCAGTTGTTCAAGAAACTGAAAGATTTGTCATGTTTCAACTAATTTTTTGACTATTCAAACCATGGTAAGGTGTCATCTCCGAATGCAAACTACTGATGTCCAAGTCACAACAAAGAAACGTTTACCATTGAAGAAAAGACCCACTTTTTAGGTTAATGTTAATTATTTACCATAAGTAACTTAGAATGGGCAAACCATAATGATCAACAAATATTTTTAAAGAGAAAGAAGCTTTATTGATAATGAAATATTTTCATCCACTTCCTAGGGGTTTCTAATGCAAATTAAAGTTGGTAATATCCTAAGCATGCATACGTATAGCTTTAAACCATTCAAAGGCTCTTCAAGAATTTAATACAAAATTAAAAATATATCAGCGGAGCACAACAGGGAGTTCATGAACTTTTCTTTTAACAATTTACTCTTCTTTTCTTACAAATGCAAGCACCCAAGTCAATATATATAACAAAAGTTATTCACATTTAAGATTAAATATACTTTTAGCCATAAAACGATAGCTTGTCTTTCAATTAGCAAAGCTATGAACATAATCAAAATTTTAAAAAATAACTCTTTTATATTTAAAAATTGTTTTGAAGTTTAAATAATACATGTGCAATCTAATTGTTCCTTTTACCATTTATGCCGCTTCTATAATGACATCATATAGCAAGTCTGCCAGCGATTTCCTTAGTTTGAGCAGTCACCTAGAGTGGTGAAACAACAGTTTTGATATATCAAGTTAAGGATAATTTATCTACCTTGACTTTATTCAAGAAGCAAGGATGACAGTGACACCCCAATTAAGAAGGTGCTACAAGCATCGACCAAGGAAGATTTTTATAAAAAATTCAAAAGATCTACAAGATAGATTTACAAAAATTTTGAAAGATCCACAAGATAGAATTGTCAAAATTTCAAACAATCTACAAGACAGGTTTATAAAGAGTTCAAAGATCTACAAGACAGATATGTAAAAAATTTCAAAAGAACTACATGGCTAGTTTGAGAAAGGTCCTGCAAATTGCAATGATCATTCATATAGTTAACTCACAGACAGAGCTTCAATAAAGATAATGAACCAATAACGGTCCTCCTTAGATATCTCAAGTTTATGATCTATACAATGAAACCAGTCACACTTAGACACAATCACTCTAAGATTAAGACTTATGGAAACAAGGACAGTTTTACTCAAAAGATCCAAAGTTCTTCCATGATGATGCAACCGGACAACCTTAAGTTCCATTTATAACCATGTCATGATCATGAGCCCAAGCTCATTGTGAGATGTTGAAGCCTATAATAGATTTCAACTCCACTCTATTAAATAACGTTGACCAGTAGGTACCAAATCAATCTAAAAACCAAAATAATGTTTTAAGAGGAGAGTGATGACTCTGCCCACATCCTCTCAACTCAGAAGTTCATCTAGTTGACTCGACTTAGTAATTATAAAGTTTAGGAACCAATAGAACATCTGAAAAGTTCTACCATGGCAGCTTTACAACTGAAGGTTTCAAGTTTTTCTCTTTTCTTTACTTCTTTGTTCTTTCCTTTGAGTTCATATAAGGCTTAAGCTATAATCTAGAGTTTTGTCATCTATTGATTACATTCCATAGCGTATGAGTACCAAAGGCCCCTACTCTAGGTCTACTTTGATACTCTCTGAAGTCTCCTCCTTTCATGGAGGTTCGAAAGTCCTAGACGCGATGAAACTTCCAAGTACGTGGAGAGCTTATTTATATTTACACTTCAGAAATCAGTCCCTCTTCCAACACTCATCCAAGAAGAGTATCGCATACTCCTTTCAAGATCTCCAACCTTTCTCAAGTGAGTAACAATGATTTCTAAAAAAATAGCTTCTGTAGCAAGATGTAGCTATCTTCATGAGAAAAGTGTTCAGCTCTACATCAAGAAATAACATTTTTTCTAATTTTGCAATATGTAGGATCCAAGTTCCAACTGTGTTCCTTGTCAATTATTAAAGGCACCCGATTAATATGCGTATCAAAGGAGCCCACCCTAGTCTTACACTTGGTACTTTAGGATCATGATCTCAACGAATTCAAATTAAGGATTTCATAGACTCTATTCTTTGCTACTCGTACAAATTATTTAAGAAAAAAAAATCAATGACATCAACAGGGAATGTCAAGATTCAATTTTTCAGAAAAATCTAAAGGAGGATAATATTTGCACTGTTTTGCCTAATTAAAGTGAAACGATCATTCCTGCCAATGGGAAAGAATATTCAAATTGGAAAACCACCCCTCAGATACAACTTACACAAGGATCTCATATCTCATAAAATAATAACCATCAGGAGATTTAAAACAAATAAACAAATTGAGGAAACAATTTGTTCTTTTGCTGCATATAAAGGAAGTGACCAAAAAAAAAAAAGAGAGGGACAGAGAGAGAGAAGAAAAAGATTACCAGAAGCGAGAAGTGCAGACCAAGACCGCCCAGTTGTTGGTGTGCGTTGTTGAGGAAGAAGAAAAGGAAGTGAATGCATTCGACTCGCATACAAAGCTCGAGGAAAAAATTGCAAATAAGAATGTAAAAAACCATAATGAACTTCGTCTTTGTTCTCGTTTGCTCAAAGGAGCACCCATTCTTCCTGCTTCCTTTTTCTCTTCCTCTCAGACGATGCACTGAAAAATCAAATCCATGACCTTTCAGATTTTCCAAACTCAACAAGCACCATCAAACCTTGAAGCATCTAGCAACTTTCTAAAATGTCGCAACCGAACTATGGAAATTTTCTCCGATCGCAAGCTAAACCCAATCGAAACCTATGTTCCTGACAAATCGTTTTACGGGCTGTTTGTCTTCTAGCATCCTTCGTTGTAACGAGATAAATAAATAATAATAATAATAATAATAATAATAAAATAATAAATAAATAAAAATAAAAATAAAAGAATAAGTTAGGCGCAACTTACATATATGTTCTTTTTACTACTGTTTTTGGGAAAGTGATTATGAAAATATTTATTTTTTACTTTTTTAATTCCTTTTCCTACTTTCTTTTTCTTTTTTTTAAAAAAAAAATTTATAATATTCTATATTAACATTACATTATTCTATTTTTAATATTTTTCTATTTAATCACTTTATCATATTCAGTTATTTAAAAAATCAAAAAATAATAATAAGAAAATTTTGCAACCACGTATTTTATAAATTCACCCAATTATGATTTTTTGGTTATTTTTTGAGTTTTAGAACTAGCTATTTATTGTGGAGATTGTGTTATATTCAAAGTTAAGTTAAAGAATTAAATAAAATTTTATAAAATAAAATATTAATAAAGTAATTTGGTGATTGATAGGATGTTTGGCCTTAGAAACTAAAAATTAATTAACTTTTATTTAATTAAAAATAAATTAAATTTTAAAAATACAAAATCATGCTGCAAAAAAAAAAACATAAAAATGTTATAAATAAATATATTGAATGTCTTTATAATCTTGTAACATTGAGTTTCTTATAACCTCGAAATTTCATAATATTTAAATAATAAAATTACTTAAATATTTGTAATTATATTTATTATATCATAAAATTTATCAACAAAAAGTACAATTTCTGTATATATATATATATTTTCTCGCTAGTGCTTTTAGTAGTTTTCTTTATCACTTTTAAAAAAATTTTATAATTCTTAATATATATTTAATTAGTACTAGTTAAATTTATATAAAAAAAATTACAGTTGGATCCTACACATCGGATAAGTTTGTATAATCAGCTGTTAGAAAGATGAATAGATAGGCTCCAAAAATTACTAGGAAGGTGTCAAAATATTTTTAATTCCATGAAATTCGACAATAGATAGCCCCTATACAAGAAAAAAAAGATTTACAAAAAAAAAACAAAAAAAAAAAACACTCTTGACACTATTTTAAATTCATTTTGATTACTCTTAAATCAACAAATGGATTTTGGTTCAAGAATGAAATCTTATTGAAACAGTTCTTATTCGATTTACACATTGGAACCATATGATACCCTGGATATGATGAAATAGGATGAATTGAGACAATAGTTTGTAAATATAAATTTATATTGAATATATCAATCGTTTTTTTTTATTTTTCAATCGCCTAAAAAGGACAAAATGTGACGAGTCATAGTTTTGGTATACAATTAACGGGTCTGATACATGTATTTTTTTTAAATTTTTTATGAAAATACATGAATTTTCTTAATTTTTTTAATTTTAAACTATTTATTAAAAAAATTAGAATAATTAGAAAAAATATAATTTTAAGAGAAAAATACATGAAATTATAAGAAAATATAATTTTTGGAGAATATATGATTTTTCGGAATGATTATGAAATTTTTAGAGTAATTAATAGAATTTTTGGGTGAATTATTCAATTTTTTTTAAAAAATATTGTATAAATGATAAAAATGGTGAATAAGTAGAGATTTTTGAAGAAATTGAAGTAGAAATAGATAAAAATTAATTTAGAAAAAATGGTAAAATTAAGTATAAATAAGATATATATATATATATAGGATTTTTTTAAAATAATATAAAAAATAAATTATTTTTAAAATACCAAACCCACCAAAATTATACAAAAAATACCCTACTTTCAACAGTATTATGCCACCTGTGTGCCACCTGTATGTCCACGTGGCGGTGTGCTTACCACATAGGAGCCCCCTGAAGGCGTTTTTACAAAAAACGCCTCCAGGGTTTTTTCAAAAATGCCTCCAGGGTTTTTTCAAAAAACGCCTTATTCGAAAAAACGCCTCCATTTGGTCATTTATAAGCTACCACAAACTCCTTCGAGAAAGAATCCTAGGTCATTTAAGTGGAGGCACAGAGACAGAAAACGCCTTCGAGAAAAAGGCGCCTTCATCTGAAAAGAACTCTAGGTATTGTTGTCGTCCGTCGCCGTAGCTACCGTCGTTCGTCTCCCGTCGTCGTAGCTGCCGTCGTCCATTGCTGTCGTTGCAGAGGTCACCGTCGATCTACAGTGAGCATCACTGCATAGGTCGCCGTCGTCCTTTGTATAATATTTATCTTATTATTGTTGTGTATTGGTGGAAGATCTGTACTACTAGTTTCTGAAATTTCCATAAAGTGATTCTAACAACACCAGGTTTATGGTTATGCAAGTCGATGATTATGACAGTTTGTTCATGGTTATGCACATTGACGATTGTGACTATTAGTTGCGAATATTAAGATTTTACAGACACCTATGGGTGTACAGGGTACTAATTGAGGCTTATAAGGACTCAATTGTGTCTTGTGTTGTGTGAGATAATTGTAAATGCCTCCTACCCTAGCTTTCTGCATACTATTCTTATTCTATGGGAATGGTAACCTAGGATTAGGGTCTTCATATTTGATTTTCCTATAACTTCTTATTCTTAGAGACTTTTAAAGTTCAATGCGTGGTATTCTATACATTTATTTTTGGGTTATACACAAGTCAGTCACATTACCATGCCTAGGCACATGTTGAACTTTCTGTCATCTTTAATGAACCATGATCTTTGTTTCTTGGAGTGTTTCGGAAAACAATTTTTTGCTCATTGAACATATATTCTTTTCTCTTTGTATAATATTTGTCTTATTATTGCTGTGCATTGAAGTCGATCAAACTATTGTTGTGTATTTCTCTTTGTATAATATTTGTCTTATTATTTGATAACCAACTATTCTCTGCTAAGATTTGAAATATAAAAATCTAAGCCTTTCTTAGCTTCATCAAATAAACTAAAACCTTGCAACTAGCATTTTCATTAATTTCTATATGTCCTACAACTTGTTGCTATTTATTAAAAATACCTTTTCTTTAAACTTCAAGAACTACTTAATATTTATATTTATTAGTAATTGAAAAATAGTGTGCTGAAGTGTTTAAACCTTTTAAAAAATGATTTTTATCATTTCATAAAGTCCAGATATTGTTCTATGGGGAAAACATGTTTCTTATATAGGGTTTTTACCTGTAAAAATCAAGTGGTATGGATTCTTTTTGAAAACTTGGGCTTCCTTTTGATTTTTGCATCTGTAAGAAGAGCACAGTTAGGAATCTCACAAGATAAAAATCAGCAATTTGATTATTGCTACCTTATAATACTCAAATTTTGCTTTGTATTCCTCTATCTTGCATTGCGTGAGGAAACTCTGTCCATTGTTTGCTACTAAGTGAATTTTCCCTAAAAAGATTGTTATCATCATATGTTATTAAAATCCTATAATTTTATTAGAATTTGTCCTAATGGTAAATGAATCGTTTGGATACATAGATGAGAAGCATTTAAGGCTCTAGTTATTTTCAATTTGTTTAGATAAGTATCCGAATTTTTTAGTCTTCAACTCGTAAATTTTCCTCTATGATAAGGGATTATTTCTTCTTATTTAGGCACATTTTCTCTAGGTTTTTGAATTAAATTACATCATATCCTACACTATTAGCATCAGGTTGTATTATATCAAAAAAATATTTATTAGTAAAGCTAAAGGTCTGACATTTCTTGATATTTATTTGATCTTTTGTATTATTCAGTCAATATCTTCTTTGTTAAAATATTTTTGATATTTCTTTTTTGAAGCTTAGTATATGGTGGACCAACTATTCTACTTATATCAGAAATAAACTTTCATCCATAATTTACTAATCCTGAAAAAAAAAACTTTTGAAGTTTTTAGTTTCTTCTATTTTATTAAGAAATTCTAAGATTTTGTCTCTATACGAGGTTGTAACCTGACTTTTCCTCTATCTATATATATTCCCCAAAATAGGTCTATATGAGGTTGTCATTATATGAGGTTGTAACTTGACATATCCGAAATGAGTTTTGATGATTCCAAATAAGTGTCCTTGTATTAATGTATGTCTTTAAGTTTTTCCTTTATGTAAGCTAGACCAAGACTTCTCCAAAGAAATTAAAAGAAAACATATAAAACTTAATATAAAACTCAGATTATAAAACATAACCTTTGAATATAAGCTTAAAATGAAAATCAAAAAATATATAGAACTCATATATTTTTTAACTCAGATATTTGAATATATTAAGTTTCATATTTTCATATAAAACTTAATATATTAGTACGATCAAGCCATTAGATAAATA
>JAJIYU010006200.1:0-21010 GCA_030144865.1 Tinospora cordifolia | reverse complement strand
TTTATTTTATTTTTCATGTGCCAACCCACCATTTGCACCCAAAATTTCTTAAAATCTTTGAAATTAATTTATTTGACTTATTTTATTTATTTTAAATTTTTTGACAAAATTTTGGGGTATTACAAGTTGATTGAATGATATTGTAACTTGTGGCTATTATATGGTCCAACATTGCGAAAACATTTACATCCAAAGGTTTTTTGTGTTTATAATTAGAATTGATATTGAAATGAAGTTGCAGAGGAGTTTTAGATGATGCAAAGTAAAAGGCTAATCTATTACGCAAGTACATAATGACTCAAAAGGCTTTATTCTAGTAATTAAGAGGCGTTGATGATTGAGCAAGTAGAGTCAGAACATGATCAATAATATACATATCCTTCTTCTTAGATAAACCATTTTGAGCTTGAGTGTAAGAACAAGAAAACTTGTGATAAATATCACGAGATTTTAAAAAGGAAAAGAGAGCAATGTATTTTCCAAGCATAATTACTTTGAAGAGTTTGGTTTTACAATTCAATTGAAGTTCAACTTGAGTTTTGAAATCAATTAAAGTCTGTAATATGTCAAACTTAACATATAAATCCAAGTGAATTTTAAATATGTATCAATAAAGGAGATGTAATATTTGTAACCACCTGCAAAAACACATGAGAGGGTCCCCATTAGTCAATGTAAATCAATTCAATAGGAGAAAAATACATTGCATTAGATGGAGAAAAAGAAGGACAATGAAATTTACCAAGATAACAAGGAATGTAGAACTTGTATCATCTTCATTCAAAAAGGAAATATTACAAGAATTTAATACACTACTTACAATTTTAGTGGAGGGATGACTCAACCTATTATGCCACAAGCGAAAAAAATAGTGCAAACAAGAAGAAGTACATTGAGTGGAGGATACATTTTTTGTAATAGTAGGTGCAACACCTACCGGGAATCCTACCGGGACTCATACCCACGTCGTAGGGCCCACATCATGGCGTGTCACTCACAAGTGGCTCAATGGTAGCGGATGATGAAAGAAATAAGTACTTGAGCCCTAGGTCTTAGGTTCGAATCTCCGCGAAGGCGAAAGAAAACCCCAGGGGGCAGGGGACAGTACCTTGTGAGTGACACGCCATGACGTGAGCCCTACGACGTGGGTACGAGTCCCGGTAGGATTCCCGGTGGGTGTTACAATAAAAAGGTGTCTTTTTATTGTCACACCCCACCGGGCCCACCGGTCCCACCGGACCTACGCCGCGTGGCGGCCGCATGGCGCACCGCATGGCGGCTGTGACTCACTAGGTACTGTCCCCTCCCCTAGGGGTTTCCCTTCGCCTCCGTAGAGATTCGAACCTAGGACCTGGGGCTTAAGTACCTAGTTCATTCCTCATCTGCTACCATTAAGCCACACTGGCTCAATGGTAACGGATGATGAAAGAAATAAGTACTTGAGCCCTAGGTCTTAGGTTCGAATCTCCGCAGAGGCGAAAGAAAACCCCAAGGGGCAGGGGACAGTACCTTGTGAGTGACACGCCATGACGTGGGCCCTACGACGTGGGTAAGAGTCCCGGTAGGATTCTCGGTGGGTGTTACAATAAAAAGGCGTCTTTTTATTGTCACACCCCACCGGGCCCACCGGTCCCACCGGACCTAAGGCGCGTGGCGGCCGCATGGCGCACCGCGTGGCAGCTGTGACTCACTAGGTATTGTCCCCTCCCCTGGGGGTTTTCCTTCGCCTCCGCAGAGATTCGAACCTAGGACCTGGGGCTTACCTAGTTCATTCCTCATCTGCTACCATTGAGCCACACTGTCTCAATGGTAGCAGATGAGGAATGAACTAGGTACTTAAGCCCCAGGTCCTAGGTTCGAATCTCTACGGAGGCGAAAGAAAACCCCAGGGGGCAGGGGACAGTACCTTGTGAGTGACACGCCATGACGTGGGCCCTACGACGTGGGTAAGAGTCCCGGTAGGATTCTCGGTGGGTGTTACAATAAAAAGGCGCCTTTTTATTGTCACACCCCACCCGGCCCACTAGACCTTCGCCGCGTGGCGGCCGCATGGCGCACCACATGGCAGCTGTGACTCACTAGGTACTGTCCTGGCTCAATGGTAGCAGATGAGGAATGAACTAGGTACTTAAGCCCCAGGTCCTAGGTTCGAATCTCTGCAGAGGCGAAGGAAAACCCCTAGGGGAGGGGACAATACCTAGTGAGTCACAGCTGTCATGCGGCCGCCACGCGGCGTAGGTCAGTTGGGATCGGTGGGCCCGGTGGGGTGTGACGGTAGGACAAGTAGAAGAGTCTTGTGAAGTATTTTCGATGAAAGTTTTTAAGTTGTCAAAGGCATAATGTCAACTTTAAGGCTCTCCTTTCGTAGGATAGTCTTGTAAGCTTTATCCCTCAAAAAACAAGTAGTAGAATGAAAATACTCAAAATTAACATTCTTATTAGTATAAAGTCAATATATTTTTAGTGATATTAAGAACACGTAAAAGACAATTGTGTGTGTGTGTGTGTGTGAGAGAGAGAGAGAGAGAGAAAATTTAGAAGAACCAATGTGTATCATTAGAAGACCAAGACCATTACATAAGTGTACTTGATTTGAAATAGGATATTTAGCCATAGCCAATAGATTGTGTTCATTTGTTGTGACATGGTTGATGCATCAAAATTCAATATAAAAATGGATGGACAACAACATTAGAGGTAGTATATAAATTAGTGCCAATTAATGAGTGACTAGAAGGAGGATCAGTATCATAGCTTCTTGTTGAAATTGAAAAACATTTGCTAGTGATAATAAAGATTGTTTGATAAGCTCTTGAAAAGATTGATCAAATTTATAAAAGCAATTAATCACCAGATGTCTAAATTTGTCAAATAGTTTACCTTGTGGTTTGAAAGTATTCTAATAACAATTTTCTTGAGATTGACTAACTCCTTGCCAAGATTGAAGAGAATAGTCATGAAAGCTTGAAGTAAAAGATGATCAACCTTTGCCAGTAAAGTTGTATGCAAATGGTTATGAAGAGATGGGATAAATTCCTTGAAGAAATCATTAATGCTGGTGAGAAGAGATACGATTTGCAAGATAAGCATGAAGAAATGAAAATCTAGAGAAAAATTAAGAAGATAATGATTCTTTTCATTTTGAGATTCTTGTAGCAAGAGTAGAGCTTTAATTGCCTCAACCATATAGTTATCAAATTGTGTTTCAACTATAAGAATTAAAGTATCATATTTTAATGATAAACCTTCAAAGATTGCATCAATATGATCTTTGATCAAAAGAGAATGTCTTAATCAAGAAAGAAGATTCAAACAATTATGTATCTCTTGAGGAGATACTCATTCATTTATAGAGATTGATTCTTAATACTATGCACCTGAGTCTTGTCTTGAAAGACTTTTGTTTTGATTTGTGATGCAAAATAATTCCATTGTATTCTAGACTTGGAAGAAAGAATCACAATTTAGTAATCATGGAAGAATGCTATCTGTGATGAAGGAAAAATCCAAGTGAGTAGGAGTTGATCTTTGTGCTGCTAATTTAGAAAGCCAGTATTCCTCTAATTAGCATCTTCATTTATATGAGAAAGAAACTTTATTGGTGGATCTTCACTATTAAAGAAATGCATTAGCTTGTAAACTTTAATTGTTGAAAGAATTTGTGTATGCCAAATCAAGAAGTTGTTGTTATCTAACTTTACACGACACACACATAGAAAGAGAGAGAGAGAGAGAAGAGAGAAAAGAAAGAGAGAGGGAGAGAGAGAGAGAGAGAGAGAGAGAGAGAGAGAGAGAGAGAGAGAGAGAGTGAGTGAGTGATTGAAAGCAATTGGATTAAACTTTTGCACTATGTTTAAATTAACCATATTACTACTATTGCTACTAATGATACTAATCGCAGCAAGAATGGAATTTCCACAATGACGGCAAATACCTCTGATATGATTTGAGAATCAAAACGATTCTTATACCCCCCAAAATTTATTTGATATCAACGTTAAGCTATGATACCATAAAAGGAAACAAAAAATAGAAAATAGAAAGAAGAAGAAAAAAGAAAGAAAAATAGAGAATGAGAAAAGAATAAGAAATAAAGAAGAAATTGAAAACCAAGATTTGCTACAATTTAGTTCATCTTTAAATGAGTCTCCTATACACACACACATAAAATTCAGTACATTTGTTAATGAATCACCAATTCTCTAAGAATATTCTAGTTGCCTGCGAAAGAATCTGGAGATAGTTAGTTAGCTTTAACAACCTAATTATCATGATACTCAATAAAAGGAAGCGTCACATAATTATGGAAGGCTTGGTTGTAAATGCGGCATGGTGTCTAATGTAGGGTGCTACTTCCTTGGCAATCAAAGTGCTCATCCCTACTGCAATGTAAGTAATTTTATTGGTTGTAGTTAGTCAGCTTACACCCTTACAACCACAATTTTTGGTGGCAATTACGTAAAATGTGTTACTATATATTATATAATATCTATTTTTATTTTTTTTATATTTCTATATTTGTAACTTCTTTTTACTATACTCGTCGTAAGTTGATCATAATCATTCAATCAATAACTTTTTAATTCATTCATTATGGTATCAGAGCGGGTTTGAATTTTTTCTCTTGTTAGTTGAAACGATCGAGACGGAAGCCTCAACAACATATCACTATTTAAACTACGATCATATCTCAAATGTCTTTCTAAGTGCACAATCCTTATAGCAAGAAGCTAGATAAAAGAAAAATATGTGGAACAATATTCTCCAATTATTCCTTTTTTGGTATCGGTTCTATATAATATAATCAAAATGATGATTTAGCTTTTCATTTTAAAACATTATGTGAACTACTCTCATATTATAACTTGGCTAAATAAATTTTGTTACATCTAATTATACCCTTTAATTAAACTATTGTTGCCTTGGGCCAAGAAAGAAAATTATTGCAGCCTTTCTCACTGTTTCGTGATTTCTTATTCCTTTTAAAGATTTTATTAGACAATTAATTATCTTAATTATTTTTTGATATTTTTAAATATATATATTTTAAATTATTATTAAAAATATTGTTGACTTTGCCCGTACAATATCTTTAAGTTTAGGAGGATTACAAATGATATCTTAATCATCATCATCATCATCATCACCATCTGTGTGATTTGATCATGACAAGGCAAGGTAGGCGTTAGTCATAATGAACCAGGTTACAAGAAGCTGAGCCCAAAGGAATCTGTACATTTACATTTTTATCTGCAATGCAACTTTTGCCGGTTTGTTCATGTCGGCCAGGCTTGCGATTAAAGAGAATTTCCGTGATAAGAGCTGCATGGTACTCCCCTTTACGCTTTACCTTTACCTCTTTCATGTCTAACGCTAACACTCACTCACATGCATTGCAAATGAAATGATGAGAGGATAAAGGCAGGAGCAATTAATATATATATATATATACTGAATGGAATCTCTTGTCTTTTCCTGAGGAACTCTGAAACTATGCATGGGGTTACGTCCCCACACATCATACGTAGCCAAAGCGTCGCCTCGCATGAATGCAACTTGTCCTTCTTCTACTAGACCAACTCTTAATAATTGTTTCTATATAATTTTTTTTTTGTATGTTCCTTTAAAAGGCAAGGTAGGCGTTATTAATATTATTATAATATACTCAAAAAATTTTAAATATTAAAAATATAGAAATGAGTTTATTAAATACTTAAAAGTATAACAATAATTTTACATTTTAGGAGTAAAACGATAAATTTACATGAAAAGTTAAAAAATTACTGCTATCTTAATTATTTCATAAGTAATTTCACAAAAATAAAATAAAATATTAAAATATAAATAGTAGAATAGGGTGGTGGAATATATTAAAATATAAGTAGTATGGTCATGAGATATATTAAAATATGAGTAGTAGGGTGATAGGATATATTAAAATATCATAGTAGAATGAGGTGATTAGCTAAGAATGTCTATAAATAACATCATTTTCTTCCCCTCAAACCATCTTATCTCATTCTTTTCTTTTTAATTTTTTAGAGAACGAGAGTATCTTTATTTTTCTCTTCTTCATTTTTCTTCTTAATTCTCTTCTAGCTCAAGAGAAAAAAGAGTTCTTATCTCTCCTTGAATGAAGAAACATGGTTAAAGACTAGAGAAGGCTCAGAATACTAAGACCCGAAGGATTTAAGCGTCAAAGGTGAAGATAAATACTCATATTCTTTAGTATTATTTTAGTTCTAAATGTGAAACACGATTGGTTGTTTACTCTTATTGAATCTTTAGAAGCACGCTAGAGATATGTCTCACAGTTGTTAGGGTGATTCTTTGTCTTTTATAGTGTTAATAGTATGTTGTGTGATTCATGAATATCAAATACTATTTAGATGATATGTTATATGTATTGTGAAGCTTATTAAAATGTGTTGTTTATTTATATCTAGAATAATAATACTATGAGTATGCTAGTGGTCATTAAATAAAGATGATTAAGAGATGTAACCATGTACTGGCGCGATAATGTTGACACTGTAGCAGTGGTCTAGTGTCATCGTGGGTGTTTTCAATCCAAGGTGGGTCTTAATGCTACTGTGACAGTAATAAGATGGGACTGATAGCTGAGTTGATACTTTACTCCTAAGATAAGGTCATGAATAAGTAACTAGCCTCTAGGCGTTACTTTCAATATTCTAGGCCTAAAGGGGAATACCTAGGAACATCCTTTCGGTCTCAACATCAACTCAAAACAATTGAGCTGTTAAATCACATAATGCTCGATAAGTGTTTGCATGTTTTGTATTTTGATTCTAATAATGTTTGAGATGTACTGTATATGATCCATTGGGTTTTTGAGCTCACCCCATTCACTCTTTTTTAGGTAACCATTAAAGATACTTTTACTGACAAGTAATATGAAAACAGTCATCAGTAATATACCTCTCAGTTGAGGACATTGTAGAAAATTAACTTTATTTTTCATTTTCTATTGTAAGGCATGTGACCCACCGCGTTTAGTTTTGTTTATTAGTTGAAGGTTAGCTGCTAGACCAGATATTAGTTGTTGAAACTCAGCCACGGGGCCCACAAATTTATTCTCAATTTCAATATTATATCAAAGCCTTTTTCTAGTTATTATATGATTTCAAGGTTATTGTTAATCTATTTCTAAGCCAATTTATTTATATATGGCATGATGCAACCAAGAGATGAGATGACTAACACAAGAAATAGTAATATTTTGATTCTCGATCAGTCGGGGTGTTATAAAGGTCGTATCAAAGCTCAATCAGTAGATTTACTACACAAAGTTAAAAAATATTGACTTATTAGGTAAGACCTATACTTCAAGTTAACTTAAAAAGACCTTTATTTTTTAAAAGAGATATATGTTTTCAAATATTTTATTTGGATACAACGATTACAAGTTAAGCTGATAATGGGTAAGCCTTGTCTGGAGTTATAATACCAGATAATTTTGTACAATAGTTTTGAGTATAAATTATGTATATTCCAAGGTATAAAATAAAGTAGGTGCAACTTTAAGTTATACAAAATGAATAATAAAAAAAGAAATAGAAATATGTACATAAATATATATAAATATGTGTGTATAGAAATCAATTAAGAAAGTATATATATATATATATATAAAGTTTTAAATGTATGTATATAGATGTGATAATGTGTAAAAAAAATTATATATATAAAGAAAAAATTCACGCTATGCGAATTTTTTGAATTAGGCGAAGTCACACGTGTCTTAGAGAAAAAAAAAAGAAAAGAGACCGAAACAAAACGAAAAAAATGTGCAAAAAACCTTAGAAAAAATTCTAAAATGTCTTGCTTCAAATCGAGTTGTTGAAATCCAACAAATATAGAAATTTTTCTATCCGAAAACACCCAACAATTATAAATCATGCTCTTGGAGACTCTATTTAACCTTCTCAATAACACCCCGGCCCCCGGACCCAAAGAGGCCACGAAACGTCGGGGCCTTGCTCGGAGATGCGTGCCCATCCAGTAGGAGAAGCCATATGCCCAAATTGTTGTCTGCTGAGAACCGGAGCGCTACTAGATTTAATTTCTCTTAGTCTCTTTTTCTTCCTTTGAAAACTATCTTTCCAGATCATCTCTCAAGTAATGATGAAATCAATAGAAATAGCTAGAGATCCTTTCAAATGTGGGTTTATAGGTAAAATAGATTGATTAGTAAAATCTCAAAAAGAAACATGGGGTTTAAAACTTAAGTCGAAGACGGTTAAAATTCATGGAAGCAAATCAAAGTAATTAAATTACATGTAAAGTGAGAAGCTTCAAATCCAAAGTTTAAACAATCCAAAGGTTTTTTGAAATAAACCAAAAGTATTTAATTACATGAATAAAATGATCAGTCCAAAATATTGGGGCACATGCCCAATTCAAATTAAGTACGAAAATGTTATATATAAAAAGGCACCAACAACCTCCCCAGTGAGGGTTCAACAAAATAATTGGAGTCGTTAGGAGATGGTTAACTCATATCGTGTCAATTGTCACCTAAAAATAAAAAAGTAGGATGAGCTCTAAAGCCCAATAGATCATATAACACATTACTAGCATTATTTATACCAAAATACAAAACATGCAAACACTTTCATTATATTAGTGCGTGTAAACACTTTATTGTTTTCGTCATAATTAAGATTGAAAGGTTGGTGGCCTCGGTGCCCCCCTTGTGGTCCAAGACAACATCTAGAGGTGACGCCCGAGGGCCAGTTACCTTTCGGGATCCTGAAGGGGGCATGAGGTCAAAAGTGACACCCTGCCCCATAGCCAATTTAGTTGGGGACACCTACGATGACACCCAAAGGCCGGTCATCGCCCTGGTACGTGGCTTTTGTCTTAATTTAATCTTTTTTAGTTTCACAATCATATTGCAAATCATACATCATAAGTAATACTTCAAACACATGTAACTGACATTCAAGTAATTCATTCATAGCATGAATTATTTCATATTGTTTAAGCATGTGAGTATAGAAATTTTAACAATTGACATGTTATCTCAGCATTCAACCAATCATTCCAATCAATAGTCACTCAAGAACAATCCTAGCATATTCAAAATAACCAATCATCATATTTAGTATTTAAAATCTAAGTAATAGTAGAGAGTACAGTAATCACACCTACATTTTTCTTTCTTCCCTTACATCTTTGTTCCTCGTCGTGCGTGCCTTAGATCTTTGATTTATAAGATTTTTAATACCAAGATAATGTGAGTCTAAAACATCCATAACATGCTCAAAATCATAGATTCACATCCCTTACATAGGTATTTCACCATGTACACAAGACTGAAACAAAAAAATAAAATCTGGGATGCATTACCATAGTCGCTGGAATAGGTGACATGTGTTATTGTGGTAACCAGTGCACAAACTGGTTTTTTCAGTATGTTACTACAATTAGTTACCATAGTAACCTGTGAGATTTGTGTGTGTTCCATGTATGTTACCGCGGTCACCTTCCATAGTAACTACAAGGTTTTCATAAATGCAACGCTTGAGCATGCATCATCCCATTCATGGTTTCCCCTATGGTTAACACTTTAATACACACATTAAGCTTAAAAATACACATCCTAAAGGAAAATCTTTATACTTTAGGGCTCTACGTGTTTCCTCTTTGTTTCTCACCCAGACAAAGTGTTGCAATTCTCAAATGGCTTGTGCTTTAAAAAAAATGTGTAGACACTTAGAAAATGACACACAATGCTAAGAAACCAAGATTTTATGTGTGGTTTTGTGATTTACCTAAATAAAAGCTATTTTGGAAGAACATTTCCACAGATTTCCTTCTTGGTGGAGCTTGTTCTTCACGAATCTAAGCTTGCAAAATAGTAGAGGGGTTTGAATGAGCTTAATCCCCCTTAGAACTCAAAAGAAAAGTACCTAAATGAGATTGGAAGGCTGGGTTAGGGTTGGAGAGAAAACAACAAGTTTTGGAACATATAACTCAGATCTAGGTTTCTACACAAACATTGTGTATTTATAGAAAATCACACATCACCGCGGTCACCAAAGAATTATTATGGTAACCAGGACGACGCATTTTCTTGCTTGTTTTCAAGGTTTGCCCGGCATTACAATGGTAACCAATATCATTACGGCGGTAACCAATGGAGTTATGGCTTTTGCGTCGTCTCCTTGTCATTTCTCGTGCTTTTCGAATTTATATCATTTTTATATTAATTTTAGGTTTATTTGGACTTATTTTATATGGTTTTTGAGTATCTTCATTATTTTCTTATTTATTAAATTTATTGTTTCATTTTAGTTGTTCACTAGTGACATGGAGGTCTTATCGACTTTTGGAGTATTACATTCTCCCCTTCTCATTCCTCTTTATCCTAGATAGAACAGGTAAGACCTTTCTTGCTCTCTCTACGTCTCTCTTGGCATCTCCTTTTTTTGTCTTGAGTTGTTCTAAATAGTCAGTGGAGTAGTAGCAACGGAGTGTTGCACAAATCTAGTGCAAGTAAGAGGAAAGATCTAAGAAGAACTCAGAAAGATCCAGAAGGAAATGCTTTTGAGGTGAAGATGATTTTCAAGTTTTATGGGTGTTATGCTTTAAATTCCTTATTATTATATTTGTCATATAGAATCTACATGATTAGATTTGCACAAATAATTATGCATGACTTATGATATTACGTTACGTGTTGTAATGTTGCTATGTTTTCATTAATTATTTTATATTTAATTGATATGCTTTACATTAAATTAAAAGATTAATAAAGATTATAATCACGTACCAACATGATAGAGGATTTTCATCGCGAGTATTCCAATCAGGAGTTGTGAGGTGAGTAGAGGGTTCAAATTTGACCCTATCTCTATTAGGATGGGTTTGAGTGTCAGTAATGGACCACTCTCCCTAGGGTTGGAATACTAGGGCATATTTTCCTCCAGTCTTTAATGTCAACTGAAATAATATACTGTTTGAATCATCTAATTTCTTAAAGTGTTTGATATGCATGTTTTATTGATCGAAATAATACTTTAAATATTTGGAATGATTCACTGGGCTTTTTAGCTCCTCCCATATTTTTTTAACATTTTAGAGAATTAAATTAACAAGGCTACATGAGCGAAAACTTAGGTTATTTAATTTCACTGTAGGGCATGTTGAATCAATCGATAAATACCTTTGAATTTTAAATCAATCAATAAATGAGAGATTTTATTTTTATTCATGGCATTATTACCGTTCATGAAATATATTGTACATGGACTAATGTGCACAGGAAGTCTCAAGGGTTTGAAACATAAAAAGAAAAAGGGTTAATGTGAAACAAGTCCACCTCCTGGGCGGACCAACACTCAAAAAGAGGAAACAAAGGTAACGTGGTAATTTCGCCCTCAGAGTCACGTGGGCCCAAATGTGGGAGATAAAGTATTACAAAGTGGTATTAGAGCCCTGTGAGTATATACACTACGCAAAAAATTAGGAGTTGACTGGTTAGGGAAGACAATTATTTAAATTAATTTAGAGAGCCCTACCTCTTATTTTAGAAACTAAAATTGTTTGAAAAAAAATTATTTTCAAAATGGGATATATCTTTTTCAACTATTTTGTTTGGATACAAAGATTACTAATTGAGCTGATAGTAGGTAAGTCTTGTCCCGAGTAAAGCTAAACATTGAAAGGGAGATGGGTTATTTTGTTCTAGAAAGCGTGGTCGCTAAGCAAGCTTCAGTCTCGCACCCCAATATGAAAGTTGTCCCACCAGCTCATACAAGTAGTCAGAGTTGAAGAATACACTTACTTTCTACGAAAAAAAAACTAGAAGGTGGTAATTAAGGGCAATGAACTTACTATAGCTCAAAGGAGAGGCCAAAGGTGGTATCATGAATAGATGAAGGTTGTCAGTTCGATAGAAGAACTTTGCAACTAGGAACTAAGCACTAGGTCTAGGAAAGAGACCTTAGGCGAAAACTTGGGTGGCATAGTGGACCAAAAATAAAAACTTTTAAGACATAGGTCAGAGACTAAAACGTGTGGGAACGAAACACTTGTGTGATCAAGACACGAGATTGGGATGATCTTGTATCCTTGGTTTCTAGGTGGTATGGGATGCATAGAAATTATAGGATATGGGGGAATCCTGGACTCGAAGGATGACAAACCATGTTTGGTGAATGATCGGTGGGTTTGAACGAACTTTTTTCCCTATGCTTGGCTGGTATGGGACGTTCAAATATAATGGAACTTAAGAAGCCTTAGAAATTGAGATATTTGCAAAATTGATTGGGTATAGTGAAACCTCTGAGTGAAAGTCTATGTCGATGGGCAAGGGTGGTATGGGACATTTGAACCTGGAGGCATAGACAAAAGCCTAGAATTTTGCTATGCTAGCGCGATTGAATGATTGAATGTATGACCTACTTACTTCCTAAACATGTATGACACAAAATCCTGTAACCAGGAACAAAAGAACTTGGAAAAATAAACTATTAGACTACTGAACAGATTAAAAACCTAGAAACTTGAATCTAGAGTTATGATAGTACGAATGAAACAGAAACCATTGTAATAAGTACTAAATTGGCTTGAATTATAGATAATAGTCGGACCCAGGAGATACGATACCAGAACTACCACATCTGACTAGAGTCAGAAAGTACCGGATGGCATAGCTAAGACTCAAAAAGAGAACTTAATGACAGAGGTCACCAGAAGGATGATGGATCAAATTTTGATGGCCCTACCTCAAATGTTACAGGCGGCACCACAACCACAGGTACAAGAACAGGTTCTAGTACAACAGCCAGTACTAGTGTCTAAGGTCCCTACTCGTTAGGGGTTACAAGAGAACTTGGAAGACAAAGAGCAGAGGAAAATGTTACTGGAGTTAAATAAACTCTAACTATCATAGTTTGATGGTACTTTTGACTGCATAATAGCTGATCATTGGTACCAGGAATTGGAGAAACACCTGGATGTGTTAAAAGTAACAGGTCCCTGGAGAGTGGTGCTAGCTACCCATCAATTCAAGGGACCAACTAGAAATTGGTAGCAGATGTTGAAGGTTGATCTGAACAGGGACATCAAGAAGATGAACTAGAAGGAATTCACGAAAATATTTTACGAGAAGTTCTTCCCGGAAGCAACGATGAGGAAGATGTGGGAAGTCTTTGTTAGGCTATACCAAAGAGACATGATGGTGGTTAAGTACAAGGTCAAATTTACTAAATTTGACAAATTTTCACCTGAGTGAAGTAAGGAGGAGAAGATGAAGGTCAATCGTTTTGCTCAGGGTCTCAAGATTAAGATTTGAAAAATAATAATGACATTAACCTTAAAAACCTACAGAGATTTCGTAGAAAAGGCATTGACACTGGAACAAGAACTGAACTTCGAATAGAAGTTGAGTAACAAGAACAAGAGGTCGGGGAATAGCAAAGACTATCAAGGACCTCAGAAGAAGCAGAACACCCATCAATAGAATGATGGAGGTCAAGCACCTCCGATATAACAACAAACAATACCCAACAAAGGGGAACGAAAGGAGCAGGCCAGGCAACAAAGGCTTTGTTATTACTGCAACCAGCCAAAACATATGGTGAAGGCTTGTCCTATAAGAAACCAAGCTCCCCAACAATAGTAGTATCACCAGGGAGGAGGACAGAAAGGACACATTCAACAACAACAACCTCGACAAAATAATAACCAAGGGCAAAAACAGAACCAAGGTAGTGGACAGAACCAAGCCATAGTGTTCACGATTGCTAAAGAATAAGTCCTTGTAGTGGAAAGTACATTCCTGTTAGTTAATGTTGCTGTGAAACTTTTATTTGATTCGAGTGCTACAAAATCTCTTATTTCAGAATAACTGGTTAATAGGTTGCAACTAGTAACAAAGACCTTTCCTGTAACTTTGAATGTATCCACACTCATAGGAACTACTATCACTTTGAAAAAAAATATGTACCTATGATCTTAGATTTGGGGATAAGCTAATTTCGACCGATCTATTGTTACTCCCATTTTACGGGTACGATGTGACTGGTTAGACTAGTGTCAAGCACAAATCAATTGTCCCAATAGAAGAGTGACAATAACATTACCCTCAAGAGAAGCCTTTAAAATCAATGGTGATATGTAGAGATTGCCTAGGAGCCTAATGATAGCCATGTTGAACTGCTCAAAGCAGAAGGTTGAACTCGAGAAACTCTGAGAGGAGGACTCTAAAGGACAAAAAAAGATCCAGAACATGGAAGTGGTCTGAGACTATGAAGATGTGTTCCTTGGTGACTTGCTCGGACTACCACCAACTAGAGACATAGAGTTCAAGATTGAACTTTACCCTAGAACCAATCTCATAAACATACCCCCATATCAAATGGCACCAGTGAAACTAATCGAGTTGAAGGCCTAACTAGAGGAACTCTAGGAGAAAGAATTCATCAGACCAAGTGAATCACCTTGGAGAGCACCGGTGTCGACTATCGAAAGATGAACTAGGTGAATATAAAGAACAATTATCCTTTACCAAGGATTGAATACCTATTTAATCAATTGAGAGGAGCTACTCATTTCTCGAAAATTGATGTTAGGTTAGGATACCATCAGTTGAGGATTCGTGAATCAGACATTCACAAGACAACCTTTTGAATCTAATATGGACACTTCGAGTTTATAGTGATGCCCTTTGGTTTAACCAATGCTCCAACATCATTCATGGACTTGATGAACTAAGTCTTTAAGTAATACCTTGACCAATTTATCGTGGTATTTGTTAATGACATCCTAATATACTTCAAGTCAAAAGAGGAACACCTAGAACATTTGAGGATTGTGCTGAAAACACTCAGAAGACACTAATTGTATGTTAAGTATGGCAAGTGCGAATTTTAGATGGAGACGGTCAAATTACTTGGCCATGTAGTATCAACAGAAGACATATTTGTAAATCCAAAAAAGGTGAAAGTTGTCACATAGTGGAAACAACCTAAGATGTTCACAGAGATTAGGAGCTTCTTAGGCCTAGCTGGATACTACAGAAGATTCATACAAAACTTTTTCAAATTACCAAAACCCATAACCAGACTAATTAGAAAATGAGTAAAATTCACTTGGGATGAGATGTGTGAACAATCATTTCAAGAACTGGAGAGAAGATTGACTCTAGCCCCCATCATAGTCACTCTGATTCATGGCATTATATATGTTTTGTACACAGATGCTTCATAGAATGGATTGGGCAATCTTGATGTAAGAAGGAAAGGTCATTGCCTATGCTTTGCGACAACTAAAGATCCATGAGCAAAACTACTCAACACACGACTTGGAATTAGCAATCATAGTGTTTGCCCTGAAAATATGGAGGCATTATCTATATGGTAAAAGGTTCGACCTATTTTCAGATCACAAAATTCTGAGACACATCTATACGCAGAAGGAATTGAATCTCATGCAGCATAGGTGAATGGAATTCCTTAAAGACTATGATTTCCAACTCTGTTGCCACCTAGGAAAAGCTAACTAGTAACTGATGCCCTAAGTAGAAAATTCAGCTAGCAAGTGAAGGAAAAGGGTCAGATGTACCAACTGATTGAAGGTTTCAGGTTAGGAGTGACCTTAAATAACAAACGAGCTTATCTATACAATATGACTTATCAATCGAATCTTCTACATTAGATCAAAGAAAAAAAAAAGGCAAAACAAGTGGCTTACAAGCTTGATAGAAGGAATTCAATGAAGTAAGCATACCGAGTTCAAAATAGATGTCGAAGGTACCCTAAGACTCAGATATAGAAGTTGTGTACCACAAAATGGATAGAGTAACCAAACCATTTTGGACGAAGCTCATCAGACCAAGTACACAATGCATCCAGGAGGAGATAAGATGTATCAAAACCTATGGAAGAACTATTAGTGGAAAATAATGAAGAAAGATGTAGCTAAGTATGTCTCTTAGTGCCTCACCTGTCAACAAGTAAAGGTGGAACATCAAGAACCCTTCGGAATGTTATAGCAACTTTCAATTCCAAAATGGAAGTAAGATAACATTGTCATAGATTTTATCAGCGAGTTACCTAGGAATCAAAAAGGGGAGGATATTGTTTGGGTGATTGTGGATTGTCTCACTAATGTGGCACACTTCTTGCCCATTAGATCCATAGACCAAGTCAATAAATTGGGTGAACTCTATGTGAGAGAGATAGTATGCCTTCATGGGTTCCTAAGACGATAGTGTCAGATCAAAACTCTTGCTTCATCACAATTCTAAAAGAGTCTATGGAAGGAACTGGGCATCAAACTCACCATGAGTATGATTTTTTACCATCAGACAGATGGACAGTCTAAAAGGGTCATTTAGATGCTAGAAGACATGCTGAGGTCTTGCGTCATTGACTTCAAAGGGAATTGGAGTAACTATCTACACCTGGCAGAGTTTGTCTATAACAACAATTATTAAGCAAGTATAAAGAAGGCTTCGTACAAAACTCTCTATGGAAAGCCCTATAGATCACCCACCTATTGGGTTGAATTGGAGGACTACGTACTTACTAGGCTAGATCAAGTAGAGGAGATGAACAATCAAGTGAAGCAGATTTAGAAAAGACTGGCCACTACACAACATAGACAGAAGAGTTATGTTGATAAAAAAAAGAAGGCCACTAGAATTTCAAACAAGCAATAAGGTATTTCTGATAATTAGTTCTCAAAAGGGAATCAAATGATTTGGAATTAAGGGAAAAATTAGCGCTTAGATTCATTGGACCCTTCGAGATACTCATGAGAATCGGTGAATGCACATACGAATTAGACCTACCAAATAAAATGTCCTTAGTGCACAAGTGTTCCATATGTCAATGCTGAAGAAGTACGAAACCAATCCCTCCCACATAATCCATTCGGAAGAGGTAGACATCCAATACGGTGCCATATACGAAGAATTCCTGGCTAAGATTCTTAACCGTAAGGTGCAGAACCTGAGAACGAAGGACATCCCCTTTCAAAGTCCTCTAGCAACGTGGAGTAGAAGAGACCACTTGGGAGTTAGAAAGTGAAATATAGACTAAGCATCCAAACATCTTCACTAGAAGCACATAACCAAACGACTCTCAAGTAGCCTAGTCCAAATTTCGATGACGAGATCCCTTTAAGGGGGATAAAATGTAATACCTGATAATTTTGTATGAAAATCAATGAACGAAATTAAATAAATTTGACTTTGAAAAACTTATAATATTTTTTAGTATAAATTATGTATATTCCTAGGTATAAAATAAAGTAGGTGCAACTTTAAGATATACAAAATGAATAATAAAAAAAGAAATAGAAATATGTATATATAAAGAAAAAAATTTATGTGTACACGAATTCGGCGAAGTCGCACGTGCCGCAGAGAAAAAAAAAAGAAAAAAAAAGCTACAACAAAATGAAAAAAGGAAAAAAAAAATGTGCGAAAAACCCTAAAATGTCTTGCTTCAACCCTTGCCACTAAAATCCAACAAATATGGAAAATTTTCTATCCGAAAACACCTAAAAATTATGAATCCTACCCTTGGAGACTATATATAAACCCTTACCCCTTCTTATTCTTCATCCTTCTAGAAAGAACTAATAAAACCCTTCTTGTTCTCTCTAGATCTCTCTTAGCATCTCTTTTTCCTTTCTTGAGTTGTTCTAAACAGCCAGTGGAGCAATGGACTGCTGCACAAATCTAGTGCAAGCACGGGGAAAAATCTTAGAAGAGCTCAGAAAGGTCCATAAGGAAGTGTTTTTGAGGTGTAGATGATTTCTAAGTTTTAATTTATTATTTTAATTTAAATAATGCTTTCATCAGTGTTATTTTTTAAATTCCTTATGATTATACATGTCATATAGAATATGCATGATTAGGTTTGCAAAAGTAATTATGCATGATTTATGATATTACGTTACGTACCGTAATGTTGCTATGTTTTCATTAATTATTAATGTTTATATTTAATTGTTATGCTTTACATTAAATTAATAGATTAATAAAGATTATAATCACGTATCGACATAATGGCAGATTTTCATCATGAGTATTCTAGTCTGGAGTTGTGAGATGAATAAAGGGTTCGAATTTGATCATACATCTACTAGGATAGGTTTGAGTGTAAGTAATGGACCCCTTTCCCTAGGGTTGGAATACTGGGGCATATTTTTCTTCGACCTTTAATGTCAATTGAAATAATATACTATTTGAATCATTTAATTTCTTAAAATGTTTGATATGCTTATTTTATTTGATCAAAATAATACTTTAAATATTTAAAATGATCCATTTAGTTTTTTAGCTCATCCCATCTTCTTTAACATTTTAGGGAATTAAATTAATAAAGCTACTTGGGGAAAAACTTAACTTATTTAATATCATTGTAGGGCATGTTGGCCCAAAATTATTTTTATTGAATTTTGATGTAATAAAGGTTAAATAAATACCTTTGAATTTTGAATCAATCAATAAATGAGAGATTTATTTTTATTCATGACATTATTACCTTTCATGAAATATATTATACATAAACTAATGTGCACAAGAAGCCTGGCGGGTGGCCTAGCAATCAAAAAGAGGAAATGAGGGTAGCACGGTAATTGCGCCCTCAAAGCCATGTAGGCCCGGTGTGGGAGGCAGGAGGGAGATGGGTTATCCCATTTTAGAAGACTTGTTGTTTAGCAGACTTCGGTCTCGCTGCCCGACTAAAAGTTGTCTCACCAGCTCATACAAGTAGGCGAAATTGTTTAACACGATTATTTTCTATGAGAAAACTAGGATTTTGTATTTACAAGCAAAGAATCTCACTAGAGTACCAAGATGGAACCAAAGGTAGTATTAGAAAATGGATATGGCTTGTCGATTCAACATAATGACCTTTCAGCCAAAAGATGAAACCCTATCTTTAAAAAAAACAAAAACAAAAAGAGAAACATATGCAGAGACTTAGGTGTTGCAAGGGTGGCAGGATCATAAATAAAAATTTATAAGATATAGGTTAGAGACTGAAAACTTGTGAAAACAAAATACTTGTTTTGTCAAAACATGACATTGGGAGATCTAGTATCTTTGGTTTCTACGTGGTATGAGACGCACAGGAATTCAAAGGTATAGAGCAATCCTGGATTCGGAGACTAACGGGCCATGTGTGGTGAATGATCAATAACTTTAGAAGAATTTGTTTCCCTATGCCTAGCTCATATGGGACGGTTAAGTATAGTGGGGCTTGGGAAGTCTTAGTCGTCGAGACATTTGTAAAATTATTTGAATGTCGTAAGATCTCTAGGTAGAAACCTATGTCGATGGACAAGAGTGGTATGAACTCGGAGGCATGAGTGGAAGCTTGGAACTTCGCTATGCTAGCATAAAATTGTATGATTGAATAATTTTTTGAATATATGTGTAACACCCCATAATTTTGGGATCATGCCACGTCGCGAGTAGGTCTGAAAAAGGAAAAGAAGATATTAAACTATATATGTGTATTTAATATTTATAAATTTTAATAAAGTCTTGTATAAATCAAAATGGAAAAAAAGAATGAGAAATATTCATACATATAAGAGAAGTGCCAAAAATGAGGAAGAGATTTTAATTATCAATATATATATATTTATAATATAAAGTTAAATAGTTCAAGTAATCAGAAAAAAATACTTATATAACTGATTTGTTGAATGACGACCAGAATTACCTGGTTGAATGGGCGGTGGAAGAGGAGCATCGAAGAAGAGAGCCGAGGGGAGTCTGGAACTATCCGGACAACGAAAGATTGAAGAAGAAGCCCATGCAACGTTTAACTAAGGTGTGGCTGGTGAGATGAACAAAAGGAAGTCGTGCTAGTGCTCAATGGTTTGGGAGATGAAGACGACGCAGAGAAGAAGCTACAATGTAGAGGAAGAATGAAGAACGAAGAGTTGCTGGTTTGTTGCGGCCGTGGCGATGAAGAACCGAGAAGGAACAAAAAACAGAGCAATGGTGCTCTGTTGCTGTCGTTGCAGCCGCAGCTGCTGTTGCCGCTGCCTAATGAAGTAAAGCAATGCAAAGAAGATGAAAAAGAACAGAGGACAGAAGCTGGGGGAGTGATCCAAATTAGTGGGTTGTTGCTGCTACCACGACTACTGCTGATGAGGCTTTGTTGAGAAGGGAAGAAATGGAGCTGTTGTGTGATGCAGGAGTTGCGCATGACGAGCAGAGGAGGGGAGAACAGGGGTGCAGCAGTTGCTGTTGCTGCTATTCCCTGCAGCCGAACAAAGAGGAAGCTATGGAAGCCATTGCTGCTGAAATCTGGGCGTGAAGAAGGAAAAACTGAAGCTGCTGCTGTCGTTTTTGCTGCTGCTGCTACAGAATGAAGATGAAGCAGCTGTGTTGCTGTGAATCACGAACAGAGAAGGAGAAGATGCAAAATGAAGAAGAGGAGACGTGGTGGGCGTGATGCGGCTGTCGCTGTCATGAGACATGATCAAAGGAAGAAGGGAAGACGTGGCAGCTGCTGCTGCTATTAGTCGAGGAAGAGAAACCAAGAGCAGTGTGCTCTGTTGTGTGAGGAAGATGCTTTGTTCCTGCTACTGCAAGACAAGGAACGAAGAGGAAGCTGCTACAGCTGCCGTTAGACAAGGAAGAGGAGGAAAAGAAGCTGAAACCGTGCTGTTGCTCTGAGGTTGCACAAACAGGAGAAGAGGAAACCAGCCTTGCTGGTTTTGCTGCTGCAGTGCTTACGAACTGATGAATATTATATTGCTATATTTCTTAATGAAAAATAACATGTTACAGTGAGCTATTTATAGCTGTACAGTAGAGCAAAAAAGAAAAATATAAAGATACCGTATAAAATCTTTTAGATACCATATAATATATATTAGATACAATATAATATCGTATAATATCTTATAGATATTATTATATATTAACATCCCCCCTCAAACTCAAGGTGGTAGAGAGGAAGCCATCTTGAGTTTGTCAACCAAGAGTTTATGTCGACCCGGTGGG